>SMGT01010267.1:249531-309965 GCA_004794575.1 Lanistes nyassanus
TTCTCTTAAAAGAAATTCAGTAAGTAAATACTTTCTTTTAAAAGATTTGCTTTGGTGGTGTGTAACGTTTTACGTGTCGTGTTTTGCACCTGGATGTGCGGCTGTGCACTTACAGCGGAAGTACAGTGGAACAGGTAGAAGCCTGAAAAAGCGACTGTCACACACCAGATGCACACGTTCTTTTTTCAACAAAAAAGTCGACCGTGTATATAAAACCCACATTTAATTAACTCACACTGAAATGGGTGATGTGTGGTTGATGTGAATGGCAACGAAAATGTTAATGTGAATGTTTGAAGACAGTGTTATGTTGTGAAAATGTTCACACCGACCACAAGTGTCAGAGTCACCACGTTTGCGTCAGCACAGAATACACGACTTATCTCGCGCGTGAGATGGCACGGTCCGCGTGCCTGCTCGGGCTGGTGACACTGGTCGATGTTCCTGATGCGATGACAGAAGAGGTGTAGACGGCTGTGCAGTGTTGGAGATGCTGATGAAGGTGATGGCGAACGAAGGATGAAGCGTTGAACTGGACGAAGAACGTAGAACCGGCGAACGTGGAACAGCGAACAGAGGAAGCGAAACAGAGAAGTGGCGGAACGGTGAAACAGTAGAATGGCAAAAAGGCGAAATGGCAAAATGGCGAAACAGTCCTCCTGAAACACAGCAGAACTGTAACCATCATCGCGGGAGCTTTTGTCGGTCATGCGACGGTTAACGCAGCGACCCCCAACAAAATGATCCGCGCAAACACTTTCACAACCAAATGGTCTAACTTTTTTTCCAATAAAAGTTAGCAACACATAACATATACAACTGCAAAGCCACTGAGTGTTTTAGGGTAGGCGTAAGCAGAGGGCACAACCAACTGACATGCATACGTTCGTTAGAAAGGAAATTCTCAAACATAATTCCATTCTCACACGTTGCAACTACAATGGTTTGGTTACCAGACGACTAGTTTCGCCGCACGGTGATGTAGACCTTGCGTGCCTGGGCAACTTCCATCGGTCAGCTACTGTCGGATGTCGGTTGTGACGGTTACCAGCGCAGCTTACAGAGATGCGGGCTGTCCGGCTGAAAGGTGCAGTGGTCTGATACAAGAACTAGCCGTTAAGTCGCGAACAGACGCGCTGTCGTCACCCGTGGGCTACGTCAAATAAACACAATTTGACGCTATAATCTGACGTCACGCGAAGAACCCGATCGCGTGAAGTTACGCGCTGGAAATGGAAGGACAGAGTTTTTCATACCGTCACATGGTGTAATGTAGTAGCGATGATGGAAAAATGACTCGAACGTCATAAGGGGGCAAACTGTAACTTCCAAGATTAAAAGCTAGAGCAAATAAGAGCACGCAGTGATGGTTCTGTAGACGAGAACGTCTGGTACAGACATAAATGAAGAAAATAAAAAAAGAAAAGGAAGGGCAGGAGCGAGAGATGGCAGGGAAGACAGAGGAGAGAGAAGGGAGAATGCAGAGGGGAAGGGAAGGGGGCAGAGTGGGTTTCGGAGAGAGGAAACGCTGGGTTTTATCATGTCCAGGAGTATTGCATTCTGTGAAATAAGCTGGACTAGAAATCAATACACGAACGCTTAAAGAAAGCGTCGAATGATAGACTATAGCCCTCGAAACCCCGATGCGAGGTAGGGAGAGGGATGCGCCCGTGAGGCTTGTGAATGGAAACCTGAATGACAACCGTGCGTAGATCCTATGCGGGAACAAAATGGACCAGTCATACACGGTATTGGCCTTTTCCGCTTGGACAGCTTTACTGGTTGGAACGAGTGGATGGATGACGAAGGACAAATTAACTAGAGGGAAAATAATGGCAAAGTGCAGTGCTGCCGCTAAACAGGGGATGGAAAACTGGTTCCCCCACTCATCTACCCATTTTATTGCACTGGCACGGCCGCAGTCTGGTTGGAGGCAATCAGTCTGTGGCCTCTTTCGATAGGCTTGTCACTGCAAACTGCTCGTGAGACCGTAGTATCTCTGGACACTTACCGGTAGTTTGCCCCTGTAAGCTTCAGGACTGATCAGCCTTGCACTAGAAGTCTTCTTAATGAGCTTGAAAAATCTTCAATTCACTGGAGCCAATCAAACACAATCTTACAGAAAATGTGCGAATCTCTTAGGGTCACCACTGAAAACGTTCCAATTTCCTGGAAGATCATACTGCTTATAACCCCCCTCCCCTAACCCCCACCCCTTACCATTCCCCTAATCCCCCCTCCTCCCCAAACATCCCCCTCTTTCTCCCTCTCCCCCCGCGAGGAAAGACCTCCGAGACAGATTGGCCTCGCTTTTTGCACCTCCAAAATAGAGCTCGTCATTTAATTGGCTCCATTGAATTGGTCTGACGATCCACCCATACTGCTTCGCTGTCAAGTAGCACAACGGTTAGCGCTTTTCACGAAGACAGTGAGACTCGTGGGTTCAGATCTCGGCTACCCCATACGTCTTTTCTCTCCACGTGACTTCTTTCCCAGAACCCGCTGCTTGCAGTGATACAGCTCCTGGTTTGGCATGAAACCACAACATCCTCCATGAATGAAGAGATTCAAAGGCTCTCTAACTCTCTCGCTGGAGTCACGATCACAAGAGAAAAACTTGTTTGATATCAATTACACTACGCCCTGTCGTGTTTAATTTGATCGTCTGAATCCGATGTAAATCACCTGCTGTGAAACGAAGGTTTCTTCTTGGGTTTTTTTTAGCTCAAACTTAAAAAAAAATTCGTTCCTGCTATGGTGCGAAATAAGCTTCCGTTATTAAGTTTGCCTTCCGTGGCGTTGTGCTGTAATTTAGTTTTTTTTCCTCCTAGCCCATACCCATTCCTAGTCAAAGTCTTTTCTAGCCGATAGCTAACTTGGTCCTTCAGTTTCGTCAGGGCAAACACAAACAGATAGAGACAGATAAAGGAAAAAAGGCACTTAGCTGAGTGAAGTGAAGTAGTTCGTACAGCGTGCAATGGAAATGGTGGGACTGGATAGACTTTACAATGAAAGATGGGTTGCAAGAAAGGTCATTCGTGTAGCCAAACAGATCACTACCATCCTCTACAGTAGTAGCCAATCGCGTGGCGGGTAGCGTGGGAGGAGAGAGGACGGAGAGTGGATTAGAAGGAAGGATAGAGGAGGTGGTCGAAGGAGAAAAGGCTAATTCAAGGGGTAGTAGTGGGTGGCATTGTGCCAAAGTGGGAAATGAAATACGATTCCATATTCTTGGAGTGGAGTCAGCATTCATCTGCCAGATGACACAGACCCTCATGAATCAGTGGGTACAGATATGCTACAATGTCAGAAAAGTTTAAGCCAGTCAGTGAGGTTTTCGGAACAAATATATCGTATATTTGGAGGACGATGATTATAGGACTCGTTATATAAATGACGAGGATTCATCTCGCCTGTTCAGTCCAAAGAAGTACTGTGTAAAGTCAGAAGTCTTAGCACACAAAGAAACGTCAGGGAGAAAAAAAGACCCCCAAAATCTGAAGGAGGAAGAAACTGATCAGTGACGTGTTTAAGCAGTCGTAGAATTCTTCACCTGCGGCATGTTCCATCCTCTGATAGTGTTGGCTTCCCATTCAGCTTTGTTAGTTGCCGAAAATTGATTTTCCCATCGTTTTAATGAACTCTGAAGAAATGTCTTCAGGCTCCTTCCTACAGAGACTCCTTGTCGCTGTATATCAGTTTTTATTATCAGTAAATCGCAGGCTTAAGCCACTTGTGGCATGTAGATTCTGTCAGATATAAAGTTAGGGTACGTTGTCAAGTTTGTTTAGTGCAGGGCTAACTAACTTATGTTGGGGACTGGGGACCACAAACCGAGAAAAGACGATAGGAGCAGACAGACAATCCATGTTCTTCTCCGCCCTGAACGCAGACCCGACTGTTTAGCTACTTCTGTATTCAGACCGTTTTAGTCAATTGTTAAGCCCATTTCATTTATTAGTCATTGCTTCTTCTAGTATGTCATATGTAAGCTGCAGAGGATTGAAACACACGCCCAAACATGAAGTATGTTTTCATGAATAAAGTGAGTGAGAGAGTCAATGAAACAAATATTCTTTGTAAAATATTATATACAATTCAGCCAAGCAGTCTTTTCTTGGGCCTTCTCCCAGAGCTAAGAAAGTGGGCGGCGAGGCCACTGACACTGACGTAGGGCAGATATTGTGTCTTAAAATGTCTCAGAAAACAGATTGTTTACCTCCACTTAAACTGCCTAACGCTTCCTAGGCTTCAGGTGTCATTTGCCTAAAAACGGCCCTTGGAGTGATTCGGGGAGGAAATTTAAGGATTATTGAGCCGCACTAGCTCTAAGCGCATCTCGCCGACGTCATACGCTGCCGGTCGGCCAAAAGCAGCGCGTAACTTTTTGTTGTTGTTGTTGTTGTTGGGGTGGTGGTGGGGGGGGGGTATAGCCTACGGACATTTAATGACGGACCGGGTATCTTCGCCAGAGCCGGGCAGATGCTTGATGGGATGATTGCAGATTGAAAGCGGTCAAAGCGTGGTGGATATTAAATACTTTCAGTAATGTCTCCGCTCAGCAACTCCCATCATCGCCCTGAAACTGGTCCTCTCTGTTTCCTGATGAGAGGATCCTCCAGCACACAGGACGTAAGCTAATCCTGTCAAGGAGTGTCATTAACGGGGGCACAACTTCCTGGCCTGAGGGGAGGGGCAGGGCACCAATTTGTGGCGAGAGGTCGCCGCCTACGCGGGTCCCCTGACATTACCGCGCTGACGTGTCAGAAGGTATTTGGTACCAAGGAAGAACTAGCGGTGAAAAAGGTATAATGTGGTCTCGTTACAGTTTCTTTAGACTAATTCAGGCTGATGGCATTTTGACCTAGCTGGACGTAGGGTAATGCAGTGTGTTCTCGTTAATTCTCGTTCTGAAAAGGGAAGTTTTGTCCGCGTTTCTGTGTAGTCCTGTTTAGTTTTCGATTCCTGCCTAAAGCTACTCGACACGTGAAATCTGAAATGAGTCGATATTAGAGGGCACATAGACAAATAAATCTTTCGTTTAAATGCGCAGCTCGTGTGTCCCATGATATCTCGTGCTAAACTCTATCGCATACTAGCCTCAGGCAGCAATATCTTTAGGCAAGGCGGCTGTAACAGTGGTCACTCTGACTCGTTTCATTGTGCATTTCGCTGTAGCATGTGGACTACATGAGACTCCCCTTGTTTTTCCTCTCTTTATGTGTACGTGCAGCGTGTGGGTCTTACTGGGCGCTCGCGTGAGAGTGAGTGTACGTATGACAAGACTTTCCAACCGTAGAAAACAAGCCGGACAAGCTGTGTTCGAGTTTAAAAGGTTGCGTGAGAGGAAAGAAAACAAACACAATTACAGCGTAAGCTTACGCAGAGTAAAGTTTGTCCGAAGCCACATTGGGTTACATGCAGACAGTGCATGACAATGGCAAGGATATTTTGAAATAATTAGTTACATCGTGGGACTCTAGTAAACAAATTCCTATTTTCAGTCTGGACAGTTTGATTAGATCAGAAGATTAGAGAAGATTAAAATTGCAGGTGATTCAATCATATTTCGTTATCTGCAAACTTCCCTTGTCAGCAACATCATCAGTCACGAATCGTGGGGGGCAGTTTTAGTAATTTTTTTTACTTCCTGTCCTGATTATTAAATTATATTTGACTTTGTTTGTCTTGTTCAGACTTTTTTGGTGTTGTTTTAGGGCATGCACACGCACGCACGCACAAACTGGCACGCACGCACACACACACATATATATATCCACATACACAAACACATTGGTAAGAGATGCATTTATTGAAGTCCTCAGCGGTCGTCCTAAAAGCCAGTCTGTTCTGATTCAGTGAGCAAGAGAGCCGTTTTAATTGCGGTTTATCTTCACACACACACACACAGGAAAGAGATGCATTTATTGAAGGCCCCAGCGGTTGCCCTGAAAGCCAGTCTGTTCTGACTCAGTGAGCAAGATAGCCGTTTTAATTGCTATTTTTCCCTGTGCTGCGATCCTTGTGAATATATTCCCCTCCCCTAAAGGACACAGTCGTATCTTGACCACCCTTACTATCCTCGGGTCATCACCCTGTCACTCGGCAGCAGCCCTTTGCTTCAGTCTGGGATCACCTCTCCATTACTCGCCTGCAGCTCTTTGCTTCAGTCTAGGTTCTAGTCAACTCCTTGGTAGATGCAGTCCTTGTAAACGAAATAATATTTATTTCATTAATTTAATTTAATATGTTTATTATATCATCAAAACGTTTTCTTACAACAGAGGGGCGAAAGTGCGAATCGTTAGATGTCAGATGTACTTGTTTTGGTCAGCTACCACGACTTGCCAGTTTGTTACAGTCAGTCACGCACAGTCGCAAGCATGTTCTTTCGCGCCTGCACGCACACACAGCCGCCCTTCATGTGGGACACAGCACTGGTCAGATAGACGACTAGATGACAGCTTTGTATTACTACCGAGCTACAGCACTAACGTCTCGTCCTGCATCTAACCCCTGCACGTCAACGACGTACGTGTGATCCCACGAGACGCTCGAGTCAGACAGAGGGTGAAATATGACAACATATTCTAAACATTCCGCCTGCATATAGTCTAAATCGGCACGACTTCTTTCCTATGATAAATTGCGAGTTGCAATGAAAATGCTTTCATCCTGTTGTTTTTGAAACATTTTGCATACTGTTAGATTTCTTCAGCTCACTATTTTTACCGTCTGCAACGCAGCGCTGTTATTAGTGAAATATGTCTGTAGACGTGTTTTTTTTTCTCTTAATCTTCAAACCGGTAACGTTTGCGGATCTTGATGAGTTCTCTTTTTGAATCGCTTTGTCGTCTAAATGCCAAGTCCTTTGCCGCTTTTTTCCTCATCACCTGCCAGTGCGTGACTCCTGTCTTCACACAGTGTTGGCATGGGAATGCGCAATTCAGTCTGGCGGTTAGACTTTTTTTTCTGAGTCACAGGAGATTTCTTTCAGTGCGCCCATCTCAACAAACTACGTAAATCGCTCGTTCTTCACAGGTCTATGCAAATCTTCCAACTTCCCTAACTTTGATAATTGCTTATTTCAGAATTTGTCGTCTCGTAGATGCGGCTCTAGGCGCGTTAGACTGTCCCTCTGGCAACATCCCCGGTGCATAAAGCAGGTCTGCGAGCACCTTCACTGCCAACATTAGATGTCTGCCATGCTAATGACCGCATAAGTCAGCGTGGAGACGTCGTGCAGCTGTTTCGCCGTGATTGTCCGGCTTGGTTCCATCAACGCCCCGGTCTGGACGTCGTGCAGCTGTTTTGCCGTGATTGTCCGGCTTGGTTCCATCAACGCCCCGGTCTGGGGCGAGAGATCGAGGACGTAGGATTCCTGAAGGCAGAACTGGGCACTCCAGACTCACTCGCACTGCAGTTGTCAATAAAACTGTTATCTTCAATCCAGCGTCGCTTCCCGAAGAAGCCATTTGTAAGCCTGAATTTTATTGATGTTGGGAGAGGCGGTAGGAAGAAAGGCTTGGATGGGTCGGTGGTCAAAACATAGGTGTCGAAGTTTGTAGATTCGAATGCAGCAGAGGCCGTTGATTATTTCCTTAAGTAAAGCACTGTGGGAGTCCTCCCCCGTGACTGCTTATTCCCCCCCATCCCCCATAGTTCGAAATCACCGAAAAGTGAATTATTTTTCCTCTAAGCCAACCGACAAATTATTAGCCAGCCACCTAGCCGACCGACCGACACGAACTAAAAGGAAAACATTGACACCTTCTGTCTTGTTCTAATTATGCTTCAAAACTATATTTTTTTAAGTTTCGCCCGTCTGTGCCCCCGAAAAGACTCAGGAAATTTCGATAGGGTTGTCTTATTTAATTCACACACATGCACACGCGCATACACACATGTACACACATGCACACACATATTCATACATATTCATAGCAAGCATATGCACACGTTTCACTACATTTGTAAAAACACATGCGCGCTCAGCCACATACGGAGGACGGGAAGAAAGTACAGCTAGCAACCTTTCCCAAATATAGTAATTAGAACAATGCATTGTCTGATACAAGAACTATTGTCAAGGAGACATTTGATTACTGAACATCACAATAACTGACATAAGATAAAAAGAAGTATGTTAAAGTGGAATGATGAGTCGTTTATTTGCACACCAAAGACTGTAGTAAACAGAATGTAATATTGAGATGTTTAAGTTAAAAGCCCTTTGGATGGCCTTATAACACCCATTACATATGACCTTTTTTAACTCTTTGGATCCGAAGGGTTAAACCCAAAGTAGTAACCCCAGGGGGCGACACAGATTTACACTTTTTAAAAACAAATACTACTTGAAAACTACCAAACGCATCATAATATATTTTACATATTTAGAAAGATCTATTCTTCCACATCACACTGGAAACACTACTTTTAGTTAAAAATATTAAATTGTACTTACTATTTGGTGCCAAATATAGTCATTTTTTGCACACATAAAAAATTGGTACAAAAGAAGGTTTCACTGCTTGTACACTTCCCACAGGTAAATAAATCCAGTAATCAGGAGTACTCCACTTTGAATCTGTTGGTGAATGGTTCCACTGTGAAATAAAACACAATTGCACCCTTGAAGTTCACAAACTGTTCGCATATTGAGGTGTTTTTAGTGTCGGCATCTTCAGTATGATCGCGGTTATTTGTTTAGACACCCCCTCCCTCCGCATCGGTATCTTGTCTATGGCTTCCACTCTCCTCTTCCAAATCAGTGTCTCGATACTCTTGACTCTGTCTTCCAAATCTGTGTCTGACACTTTCGTGACTGTCGTTACTGGTATCGCTTTCATTTAGCTCTTCCAAAACGCTAAGGGCCGCGGAGAGACGCAAGGTCCTCTTCCCGCGTGTAGCCATTTTGAACAACGGAAGCAGACCTGGCCAGCCCCCACTACACTTAAATTTCGTTTGGCAAGCCCAAACTTTTCCCGAAACTCATTTAGACAGTGCAGGCGAAACAGGCGATGATAGAGCTTTACAATGATATAAAGTTTACCTCCCTTACACCGTTAAATGCGTCGCTGCAAATGTTTAAATCCGTTGATAGTATACAAGCAACGCGGGCTGAAGGGTATAATAGGGCGTTGATAGTATAGTATACTATCAACGCCGGATCCAAAGAGTTAACAATCAGAATTGACCTCTTTTTGGCCTGTTTTTACCTTGATGACACATTTAGCATTGCGGACTTTCCTTGTGACGGGAAAGAACGGGAGCACTTCCAATGAGGCTTCAGTCTTCGGTTGCATGTTGTTTGCATGTTCGTTCAGATGACCCCGGTCTCTGGAATTCTTGTCATTTGTCGTGGAGGGAATCCTTCGTTGGCTTCAGAGCTGAAGGTTTTACTTGTTGCTGTGTGTTTGAACCCAAGGAGACTCGCAGGATTCCTTTATGCTTGTTTTCATTCCGTCCCATTCGTGTCCACTTGTTTCAACTACGTCTCATTTCATATTTGTTTTTATTCTGTCTCATTCCTGTCTGGTTGTTTGCATTCGTCTTATTCCTGTCTGTTTCCATTTCTTTTTTTCTAAACTTGAGGATTATTCTAATATATTCAGTTTAAGACATAACTAATGCAATCTTTGAAAAATCTCAATAAAGGGCATATTCCGATTTGTTTCTGATGAAAATGAAGGCATTAGAGCGGTTCTAAAAGTTTTATTTCAAGGTACCGTGTGCCTAAACAATTTAAATTACCATTTCACTAAACGCTATAAATAACATGATGCCTGTAATTACTAAGTAAATACTACTCCCAACCATAATCATTAAATACAACAAAATGAAATAGAGTTTTTAAGTTTCACGGATAGATTGTATATTTGCTTATCAGTGCAGTTAAATTTAACATTGTTTAATATTTGTAAATGTCTTGGTTGATATCTAGTTACATCGGCATTGCTTAAAATGTTTGGGTTTTTTTGGGGGGGACAGTTTTAAACTTGTGTGCACTTTAAATATTTTAAACAACAATTTCATCGTAAAAAAGCGTTAAAGCAGCTCCAAAATATGTGTTGTGTGTGTAAATAGTAAGCAAGATGTGTGCTACATTTGTTTTAAGTGCTCTTAGCATCCCCCTGCTCGACTGAACACTTGCTGCTGGCACACATTTAGAACATTATCAGAACACCTTATATATATTTTCCGGCCATTTGAACACTTTCGAGAACACAGACCAGAACACTACTTTAGCACCAACGCATCTAAAGCGTTCTAGGTCTATGTAAAGTGTGTTCTCTTTCGGTAACAAAATAACTTGAACACTTCTTATTTACAGTGTATGTACCGTGCAAATATAGCATTTCTTCGTTATCATCAGTTCTTCTGTTTTCTTCCTTTTTTCAATGCATAATTTTATCTATTTCTAAGTAAAGTCCCTGTATACAATTTTACCTTTTGTAAGTGGTGTACCTGCAACGTTTGTTGGTACTGACATTCATTAATCTTATTGTTGTCCGCAGTTCGCCTTGGAAAGCAGACTTCATTCTGCACGGACTGGTTAATAGGATTCCGTAGAATTCTCAGATTTTCCAATCAGTGGACAGTTTTCTTTAATTTTCGCTAGACCTCATCTACAACCCGGTGTGCGGCATTGCTACTATGCAGAAAGCTCAATCGCAGTGACTGGAGAGAATAACAGACTTACTCCCTGTCATCCTGACGCTCATGCTGTGGTGATCTTACGGCTGTTCTCATTTGATGCCTTCTGCGCGGTGCTATTCTTTCGTTTAAATGGCATCAGCTGTGAAATGAGTTTGACTCACAGAACTTTGAGGTAGTGCGACTGTAACTGTGAAAAGGTGCAAAGGTTTTCCTACGCGCAATACAGCCAGAGTTATCGGGATTACTGCTATGGGATCCCTGGCGACGGAAAAGGCTGCGACAGCGTTCAGCATGGTGGCCGACGAGAACGTTTCCGTGGATGAGACAGAGATGCTGACTAGCAACGCCACAGGCAAGAACGTTGGACCGTCGTCCGTGGCGCTGAACGTTGGCGCGGTGATCATGTTGTTGGCGCTAGTGTGGGGAATCTTCGCCAACGCGCTGACCTCCACAGTCATCCTGATGCAGCGGGATTTGAAGAACATCACCAACATCTTCATCGTCAGCCTGTGCATCAACGACATCATCAACCTGAGCGTCAACAACCTGCTGGTGCTCGTCTCCTACTTCATGATGAGCTGGACGATGGGGGCCGCCGTCTGTGAGATGATCATGCACTTCGCCGTGCTACTGATGGGCTCGTCCCTCTGGCACACGGGGCTTATCTCCATCCACAGACTGATTGTGGTGGTCTTCAACAACTTCTACAAGAAGATCTCCAAGCGGGCCTACACCATCTTCGTGTTGGTGGCGGCGCGGGTCGTGCCGATGTTGTTCCTCATCACCCCGCACCTGGGCGAGATGTCCGAGTACCAGCCCAAACTGCTGCGCTGTCTGGCCCGGCGCGAGCACGGGCTGTATACCATGCTGGTCAGCGTGGTCCTCATGATGTTGCCCTCCGTCATCCTCATCGTCTGTTACGTGGCCATCTTCGTCAAGGTCCACCAGTCGTCCAGCGCCTTCCGGGCCACGCGCAAGCGCGAATGGTTGCGCCGGGAGATCCAGATCACCAAGATGTTCGGGATGGTCTTCCTGCTCATCATCTTCGGTTATCTCCCCTATGGCATCGTCCGCTTCATCGACCGCCGCCTGGAGTTCAGCGCCGACTTCTACGTCGGCATCTCCGTTCTGTACGCCGTGGCCAACAGCTGCAACCCCATCATCTACGGCGTCATGGACCGCAAGATTCGGCACTCTTGCTTCCGCGCCCTGGGGCTGGAGGCAGTGTGCATGAAGGAGGCGCAGAAGCTGAAGGAGGGGACCCAATGCAACGGGGACAACGACACCAACACTGAGGCCGTCCCCCTCAACAGCTCGCCGCCCAAGAAAAGTCCGCCCAGTAGGAGCGCCGTATGACTGAGGAACGACTGGGAGGACATCTGCCGGCACGTCAGAGTATCGGAACTTTGAAGGAAGTGTAAGCCGGAACTCTAAAGGAAGCGTAATTTGGAAATATAAAGGAAGTTAGAACTATGAAGGAAGGGTAACCCACAGCTGTGTCGGAAGTGTAATTTGGAACTGTCACGGAGGTGTAAGCTGGAACTGTGAAGAAAGTACTAGTCTTAACTGTAAAGAAAGTGTAACTCGGATCTGTGAACGAAGTGTGAGCCGAAACTATAAACGAAGTGGAAGCTGGAACCATGAAGAAAGTGTAAGCTGGAACTGTGAAGGAAGTACAAGTTGGAACAATAAAGGAAATTTGTGGGAAATGTAAAAATAGTGTAAGCCAGTTAAAAATAACATACGTAATCCAGAACCGCGAAAAGGTGCTAGCCGGAACTGGGAAGTGTATGTCGGACATGGAAGTGAAGTGTAGTGTCGACACCGTAAAATAAGTACGAAGTGTAAGCCGGAATTTTAAATGACCTGTAAACCACCCGTAAAAGAAAATGTTAGTCATAACTGTACAAGGATTGTGTATTGCTTAACACCAAGTCAGCAGCTGTGACCAACTCGTGACGGAGAAAGGACGGGAGAGGACACAGGGCGAGAATGGATGTTGAGAATGTGGGAAGTGGGAGGCAAACGTAACACCCGGGGATAACCTTAGACACCAGTCTTGCAAACAGGTGCCACATGCAGAGAAAAAACATGTGATGGACATGGCATTCGAACCTATAACATCCTTTAGCGGTGACAAGCTCGCGTTACCACTGTGCTGCTGGGCGCCTGAACTGCAACAGATGTCCAAATCCGAACTGAAGAAGAAGAGTAAAAACGGTCGAAGAAAAGGTGAAAAAAAAGATAGAAAACATGCAAAGAAAGTGAATGAAGCCCCCATGTGTTAAATTTCTTGTCAAACCAATGTTTTGTCGGTTTGACTGGCTTGATCAGCCTGTAACTGAGTTGATGGCTTGGTGTGAGTACTGTCCCTGACCTGTGTTAACAGCGAGGTAACCGATCTGTATTGGACCATGACTTGGTTGCATGGGCGTTCATGCATCAAATGTTCTCATATCCAAAGTAAAATGCTTAAGATAAACAGGACTTGCGACCTCTCTTATAAACAGAAGGGAAGATACATGAATGCCCATGCAGCCAACCCTGAGTTTGATCTAGGACATGCACAAGCTTAAGGAATATTTGGCCAGCAGGCGAAACGTGATGTATGTGGATTCTTGATGCCATGCAGCGAAAGTGAGTTGGTTTAAAAACGAAAACGGAAAAGAAAAAGTAAAAATTGCATGCTGTGATCTCGCTTGAGACGACACAGGGCCAAAAGCACAGGCCCTCCCGTTACTGGGGTAATACTGAAGGCTTTCTGCTCTTTATTTGCAAGAGTACACTGCTTCTTGGGTAGTTTTGTCACGTGATGTGTTTCAGGCTCTTTTACTTGACTAAGGTTTGCAACTTTATGTGAACTGGAACATTTTTAGAGTGACACTGGAAATCATTTGTTTGGCTGTTGTTTGTGAGTGGATATATGTTTTCTTTAAATCTCACCTACGTTGTGCCCATTCACTAATATAAAGTTATAAAGTTGAAACATGAATCAGCCAATGATTGCGAACTAAGGAGCACAGATAGGACACGTTCGGGCACAAACACACACACACGGGGTGGGGGGAAGAGGGACAGAGAGATAGAGAGAGACTTCGGTAATGTGGCAAAATATGTACGCTGAAAAATGAGCACCCAATGTACATGTAAGCGCCAGAGTTGTGTCTGGAGAAGGTTGAAAGAACCGCCCATGAACATTGAAAACAAATGTAAATGTCAACTGGAATGGATTACCAATGCTTCTGAGTTTTCAGCTCTGGGTGCTTCTGTATCTTATATTGAAGTTAACGTTCATGTAGTGAGACGTGTTGCTTAGAGGTAAACATATTGGAACAGGGCAAAAGGGTTGGATTTAGCCACTAAACTGCTTTTCCGCCGAAAACGTAATTATTTGCACAAACTGGAAATAGCTGTACCACGAGAGCAACAATCCATAGTATTTGTAGACCTGCTACAGTCCTGGTTAACATTTGTATTCACAACGCTTTCGTATAAATAAGACTCGCATAGCAACAGATCTTCATTGTGTTTAGTAGACAAGGCTGGTTTGCATGAGTGGTCATAGCTCTTGTTCTAAATATAAAAATGTCCGTAAAGGGCAGAGGTGGGTAGGACAGTCATTGACCTTTCTGTGGAAAAAAGAAATGCTCGCACTTACCCAGCCCGTGGTAGGACACTGCCATATTTGATGCCTGTAATTTCGGGGAAATTTCCTCCAGAATATGTCGGCGTATCGTCATTGCACTATTGGAATTACAGAGAAGACAAGAGTCAGTAACGAAGAATGACAGGTGTGCAGTGCTTTGGAAAAGTTATCAACAAATTCATGCTGAGACGGGCATATACATTCACGTAATTGGACAAGATAACGTCGCGATTCTTGCACTCTCTAGACAATGTGTCTTTCCTGTATTTAGTTAATCCAGTCAGAACAGTTGGTAGTAAAAACAGCATAGATAGCACGGCAACTGTTTCAGTTCCTCTTAAACTCACTCACTTCTACTTCATGGGACAGGTTTGGAGGATGGTGGGGAAGGGGAAAGAGAGGGAGAAGAAGGAACGAGAAGAAAAAGAACGAACCCTTTTCGCTATTAAGCTTCCATTATATCCGTCGCGGCTGAAGCTGTTTTCAGACAAGAACAGCCATGCAAAAGCTTCTAAATCTGACATGTGAAACTAAGTGGTGCAGACGCGGAAAGCTATATTTGCCGGGTCTTGCCCTTCGCAGACTTTTCCTTGAAGACGTGTCGTTCGTTCTGAAACAAAAAGCGGCCAAATAATGCCCGAAGCCGCCGGCTGTTTCTGAATTGGTCACTTGGTGCGCAGGTTACCGGCGACTACGCCCCCACTTCATAGCCAGGCTCCCCAAACCCTGCTTCAACCCTGCCGTGCTGTCTGTCTAGTCGTGGCCTTCCCTGGAAGATAGTCTTTCGGGCAGCAAACACTACCTCAGCCGTCCACTCTCTTCCCAAATAGAAACACTGGGCTGTCTTAAAACGGAGTGTTATTTCAGTATTCGAAACGAATACCCTGCTAGTTGCATCATATAGGAAGATATTCATATGGCTGAGTGAGTAAACGATTGAACCTTACATTCCTCTGGTTTCCGACATTTCTTTCTGTTTTCTTCAAAAACAAGCGCATCTACAGAAGCGAACACGTCCACACACTCAGATCAGTTACAGATTAACGTTATTTTTTAATGTCTGTTTTCTCAAAGCTATTCCAATTGTCATAATATTAACGTTTCTCAGCATAAAATAAACTGCTCATGCCCAAATTCCCATAAAAAAGGTTTATATATTTATCCTTCCGAGAAGTGGGATTTCTGGGATGTCTTTGAATCTTACTTCATATCCCTTCCTTTTTCAAGAAGCTCGTCAGTTAAAAAAAAATTACGTCCAGGCAGCCAAAGATGTACTTTGATTTCCGTGTGTCTGAATAGCCTGTACCTTTCAATTTGCTTTAGTAAAATTACAGAATGTCGCCTTTTCAAAGGAGCTCCTTCTCTCTGGACAGTAAGGGCATCGAGCGTGGAAAACACCACGAAGATTATAAGCAGAGGCTGGAATTTAAAAGAGGTATTGAAAGTCAGGCGTAAAAGGTTCAGTAGATGAATAAATGCTGTTTTTAACCGGGACAATGTGCGTCATATTTCGTCGAACTTGGTCTAGTCTAGACATTTCCAGGTTCGGCAAAGTTAAACCTAAATTTGTCCGTTAATAAAGGCCTTAAAGATATATTAGGGAACAGATCTACGATATGGGGGCAATTCTGGTTCATTCTTCCGCTCGCTTGCCTTTTGCTGTCGAAGCCATTGGCAGAAACGATCACTTGATTGTAGCATTGCCTTCCAGAAGCAGGTCTGCTTTGAGCTTTGGGAGATCTGAAGTCATGAAACTGGCTGCCACCGTGACAGATATGCACTTTGTGGTTCAAACGAGTCGTTTAGGTAAGGCAAAACTGGGTAAGCACACTAAGAATGAAATCTGTGAACAACTCAGAGCAAGCATAGCCGAACCAAATTCTACAGATTCTTTCGATGCAGATATACCGAGAATTTAATCTTCTAGTGCGTGTTAGAAATTTCGTTTTAAAAAAGGTTAGGCTTATATATATATTTCTGTCCAACAGAGGTTATCGGTGGCACGGGCAGACAAAAGTAAAATCCACTTTTATGAGAATATGCCTTTAAAAATAAACTTGATTAAATGTTTTTGCTAACTTCTGGACGCCGATGAATTGTGTCTTTGCGAGCACGCATCAGTCACAACTATATTTCATCAGCAGACATCATTTGAGTCCATCATAATCGCACGTGGTTTTAACACTGAGTGATGTGCACGTAACGGGGCTCCTCACTGCAGAAAAAAGAAAGACTGGTTTGGCTGCTTAATGCTTAATGTCCAGTCGCAAACGAGGTGCATGTCAGGATGGTGTTGCTTGAGACAAGTTTACGTGCTGCTACACGTGGGACTGTCACAACACAGGCTTTAGTCCAACCCAGTCACCTTATACTGACCCTGGGGCAATCAGTCCTAGTACTGTTCCCATCATGCCAGGCGTCTGGGAGGGCAGCTACTAGATTGCCATTTTTTAAGTCTTTGATATGAGTTGGCCGGGGCGCGAACCACCAACCTCCCACCTCTGAAGCGGTTTCCTAACAGTTAGACCACCGAAGCGCTATGAACGATAAAAGAAGACGTCTTTTAACAGTGATGGTTAGAGGTTTTGGTTCAGCTAGAGTTGGACTAACTCCAATTTCGAACAAGGAAAAAAAAGGAAAATCAAAAGTTCGTTCCGAATACTTTTAGATCACCTGTATTGTCCTTGGGGATAAAACGGAAACAAAAACCTAGACCATTTGAATTTCTTGAAAGACATGAAACGGGTTCTATTTTGGGCGAAGACTCTTTCAGTTCCCGCCGTTTAAAGTAACGGTCCGCAGCGGCACAGCTGGACTGAGTTTTTCCTGTCTCTTTTATCCCACACCCTTTTTACAGTCCTACTGTCCCTGCACTTTTTATGCGATTTGGCCCTGTTCTAGTTGCTTCCTGTGCTGATGCTCTCATTGTTGGCGTGTGCATGTTCAAGCTGTTTACTACTGTGTTCTTTTGTCCAGCTTTCCCTTCTTCACTCTGCATCCATTTTCATTACTTGTCTCCATTGTTATGCAAACGTATGGAAATAAATTATTTTCCACAGCGCTGTTGATGATGGTTATGATCTGAATACAGGTCAAACGTGCACTGTCCCTCGCAGACAAGAAAGCTTTAATCAGAATTGCATGGCCAAGTTCAGCTTAGAGATTCACACGAGCTTTCCTCAAAGGCGTCAAATAAGAGCGCATTTTTCGTCTTTTTTTGAAGGGGTGGGGAGGGGGAGTGCTAAAAGTCTTGTCGTTAACCAAACGTTTCGATTGTACAGACGCCACCTTCAGTGTGCACATTTGTAGGCTGACATTACTTGAAACTAGTCTTTGTTCTTGAAAACTGAAGCAAACTGGCCGCGATAGCTGGAGTTCTTTCCGCTCGAACGTCACTTCTGCGACCTCCGCTTTCATCACCACAATCGCCCCGCTGACATCGTCGTCATCATTTGAAAGTCCTCCCCGTTTGTATCGCTTTATCGACTATATCAGGTACGCTTCAGAATGCTTGATCTTTTTTTTTTCGTTTTTAAGATACTATTTTAAGTGTTGTTCATCCGCAAATGTCTTTAGTGGACCGAGTTCCAGTACAGGACGAAAATACGTAATTGATTTTATAAAGAACAAATGAGGACAGAGCGCTATAAATCATCAAATGATAATCCCAACAAAGTACTGGCAGCGCTAGACACAACCGTATGCTGACGTATGTGACCAAGGGAGCCTACCGTACCCAAACACGTTGCAAAGAGAGAGTCGAAAGTAAATTGTATTGTGCGCCTTGAGGATTTCATGTATTTGTCCCATGTTGTGTTTGTCTTGGATCCCAGTCGTCAGCATATGCTTAGTGAGCGAGCTGACGACATTAAATAGGGATTCGCTGTATGCACACGTGGTACACCGAGGGTTAGCTGTGTGAAGACTAGGGTCGTTTAAAAGAAAGGGGCGGCAGATCTTTTTTGAAGATCTGCCACGTTCCTTACTTTCGACTGTCTCTTTGCTACGTGTTTGGGTACGGTAGGCTCCCTTGGTCACATACGTCAGCATACGGTTGTGTCTAGCCCTGCCAGTACTTTGTTGTAATTGATTTTGTTTAATCGCATGAAAGTAGGTCGTAGTAGGCGTATAGTTCCAAACACTTTATACGGAAAACACATAGTGGTCGCAGCTAGCACACCGTTAGTCCAGTGCAGACCAGCTGCAAGTCTACAATCGTTCAACGTGGAGCCCACAAATGCCTGCTAGCTGGAGTGTGTTGTTTCTGCTTGTCGTTAGATAATAAGCCGGTCTTTATGATTTGCAACTCAGTCTGACTGATAAACTGCTATAGTGACTAGTGGCAGAAAGCTAGTTGATTGTATATTTAAATTCTATGCTGTACCTCCATATGAAACTTGTTCTGTACAAGACACTTATTGACATTCTAAATTATATATTAGACGAGAGACATGCACGGACAAGCACATGGCCTAGAACCCGCAGGCACGGACATAGATTGACGCTTGATGAATACTTTGTACATGAAGCGTACCTTCAGCTTTTCAATACTGTATCAGTTTATATTGAATGATGATTTGAATAAACTTACAGACTTATGGTTTAAAACTCTGTATTGGTTCGATAAATATGTCTGTTGACTAATGATATAGAAACCTGTACTGAATGGGATTTCAAAGTCATTATGGGTTGGTCATTTAAAATCTGTACTTGCTAATGATTAAAAAATTGTTGTTGGCAGATTATTTAAAAGAAATCTTTATTGACTGATTGGTTTAAACATTTTATTGACTGACTATTGAGAAATGTCGATGGACGGCTTACCTATTCTGTGTTTCTGTATATGATTATTTCTATGCTCTCACAACCCCTTTACAGATTTTAACACATCTGTAAAAACACGCATACGTTTTGCATGTAAAAGTCGTGATCTTTATGTTAATCAACTGTTACTGTGACCACGTGATCACTGAATCCGTGTAGTTATCTCGGAACAAACGGGTGCATGCCATCTGTGGTGTTGTTCTAAATCATTTGTCAAGTCATCCGGCTGCAAGGACAGTGCAGCTGCATTCATCGGCCATCTGTGTGTGGCTGTTTTCGTTGTTGTAGAAGTTAATATTGGGCTAGCTAGACGTGATAGCAAAATCCGTGATTTACATTTTAATCTTTTCCTTAAAATATCTCAAAAAGGCTTTTTCAATCCAGCTTGCTGACAACGTTAGGCAGCGTTAGTGCTGGCTGTTCGTAAATTGTGATGCATTGTCGTTGTCCAGATATTGTGCTTTCTGAAAACGAAACGTGACTTCAAAATATAAAGCCAAGCTGTTTTCATTACGAAGTACTTTTGTTTGGAAGCGGTTATTCTTGGTATTTCAAGGGAACAATAAAACATAAAAAGGAGCTTATAGGATTTTGCACCAAGAGAAGACACACATGATTTTAAAAAAATACATGGTTCTTTTAAATATTGACAGATTGACACGACCTTCACGAGCAATGGTCTAACTCATAACTCATATGTTGTCACATGAAGTTTGGTGCTGTAGCCGCATATTTCTACCATTTCTGACTGCTGTGAAGACTGCGCAAATTTCTGTCGGAAGACAGAAATTGTATTGTAACGAAAATAGTGATGTGGTCATGTGCCATTTTTAACATCAGATGTGTGCCTTTTGTGAGGTGATTTTTCTTTTTTTTTAAACTCACCTGTACTTCAAAGCTCATTCACTGTACACAATGCCTGTTTCTTTCAGCTGTTATGTCTGTTACTTTCGCAGTTGTCTATATAAGTGATATTTTGTGTTTCTGTTATCGAAGAAATTTCGAAAATAGGAATAGTGTTTCTTTCTCGTGGTACACGTCATTGGCGCAAATAAATGTTTCTTGTTTAATATTCTCAGCTTGTTTATTATCTTTGTTCTGATAAGTCTTTTCTAATGGGGGGTATACCGAATAATGGATGACTGGCGTGGTTATAACCAGTCAGGGTGTTCTTGTCATTTATAGAAGTAAATATGTCCGTAAATGTGACAGGGTGAGCAGGCCTTGCGAACATCTTTATGTACAGAATAGGAATCACGATCGTCAATCCGGTCCTGACTTATACACCGAGCTGCTTTTTAATCTCTTTAAAAGAATGATTCGTAGCTTGTCAAACATCTTAAACACTGGGCAGTGTAACATGCTTAATATTTTTTTAATCGGTCTTCTTGACGGAAGTACGCATTTTGTTCAGTGTATGGGTCACGCGGCTATAAATACGGTAATACCTGCTCAAATTCACAGAATGACTTGCTGTGTGTTGCAGCGACAGCAATCCTGTGTATTTTCTAACAAAAAATTGAGAACGAGCTTAATGATTTTCTTTGTCGGGGTGTGGAATGAATTAAACTGCCGCAGATTGTATTAACGAAATCAATTCTGTTTAGAAGTAGTCTAAAATCCCAAGTGGGCTGCATGCACCAAGCTGGGTAAAAGTCATATTTGTCTTTTTGCCTAAGGAAATTGTTTGCAAAGGTCATGTTCACTGCTGGACGATCGTCTATCGATTTTTATCACCTTTTTCGAAATCATAAAGAGAGGCAGCCCGTGTCTTGGTTCTTTTCTTCGTGCGCTGAAACTTCGCTTTTAAGGTCAACAGGTCTGGGTGAACTGTTTTCAGGAATTATGCTCTTTAAGTACAGAGCATCGCCCACTCATAGACATAGTGCCTTGACATGCAGGATTCCTCTCCACCACCCCCACCACCCCCACTACCCACCCTCATCATTTCGGCTTTCTGCTTACGTGTGTGTGTGTGTGTGTGTCCGAGTGCGCTTGTGCTTGTGATATGGAGATAGGGAAACATGATTGAATTTCCTGGTATGTAGACATTTTCTTATGAGATCCCATTACGCCTACGATGTCACAGAAGGCTTAGAAAAGTGAAGACATTTCGTCAAGAGTTAATACACTTTGCCGCGGTACATTAGACCAGCCTAAGAAATAGCTCTTGATTCCCGACCTCGTGTCACCATCCTCTAAACATGGTTTTGGTATCGACTTCTACAGAGTTTGGTTGTAATGGGTCTCCCGAGGGTGCCATAAAAGAACGTATTGTCTGGAAAGAGCTTAAGGTTGGATTGCATAACCCGTTAGAACTTCCTCCTTCATTTGTTAAAGAGCCCTGTTCGCCCTCTGAAAAATCTGGGGACGTTCAGGCATGGAGAAGAATTGCAGTTTGTTTGCAACCGACTGCAGTATTGTAATGAAAGTACTGATGTGATTGATCTGATGTGAATGAACTGATTTGAGCGAACTGAAGTGAGTGAGTAAACTGATGTGAGTGGGTGGTTGGATAATGAGTGAGTTATGAGTGAGTGAGCGATCGAGCGATTTAGTGAGTGAGTGCTTTTTTTCTGAATCTATTACCGAAGCTGAGTGGTCAGTATTTCTGCACCTTAACTTTAATGGTCTGGTTCCAGCTTATACTTAGCAACTACAAGAATATACCTGTCTTTATTTTTCTGCTCTTTCCACAAACGTAACAGTGGAGAAGGGCCTGTGTTGTGTAGACTGTCCATCTCTGTTAACACCAAAAACCGACAGTGATACGTCCGCGCGTGTGTGTGTCTAATGATTCAGCCTCACCCCGAGCTCAGGTTCATTAATTTCTTTCCTTTATGAAAAAAAACTATTCTGGTTTTTGCAACAGCAGGTCGCAAGTTTCGTCTCCTCTGCTTGTCCTTTGACATCTCGCCTTTATATATGTGCGCTTCCGTTATTTAATATTTGCAGATCTATACGTTTGGTTTTTCGTCTGAACAGGTCATGCCATGTGATTCCTATCACTTGCTATTTGGGTTTTTGTGCTTCTTCTTAGCTGTCCCCCCTTTTTCAAACAATTTAGCTGTATGAGAGACCTGCCGGTGGGAACGTGAGCGCATTGTTTTTTTTTGGGGGGGGAGGGGGTGCGCGCGCGCGCGTGCATGCGTGCAATCGAGTATGTGTGTGCGTGCGTGGGTGGTTCTTTGTGGGCGAGGGCCGTGTGGCTGTGTGGTATTCTAATATGGCGAGGCAGGCACTATTGACAACTAACAACCTTCCTGAACAATCCTTTGTACTTTTGAGCGCAGCTGAGTTGCAGTAATGCATAGCATTGTACTGCAACGCATTGTATTGGCTTGTAGCTACTATACTGATTGTACTAGACTGTATCGTGTTGTATCACCCTTGCATTATACATGTAACGCATTTCGGTATACACAAGATATTGATCACAGTGCGCCAACGTACATCTTCTCCTTTATTGAAATTTTTACATCATCTACAGACGTGCTTGAGAAACATTTTATAGAAGGGATGCGATTTCATTGAAAACATAGTACACTTACCTGTCTGGCACGTTCAGCAATCGCTGTTGGATGTTTTTAGTCGCGTGTTTTGCAAGTACAGGTTATGTGACTACACGAGTCCTGCTTTCAGCCTAGCGCTGTCTTGTCTTCTCTGTCTTTTGCGCATATACTGGTCGAACTCGTGTCTTGCTCAATTCCTCTGGTCTGGCAGTTTCAGTGTGCCACGCCTATTCCAGTCACTCTTCCTTCTCCTTCCCGGCCTCCACCCGGAGTCCTCCTTCACCCATCTCCTGTTTCATTCCGCTCACAAGGAAGTTGGCGTGAGGCAAGCTGATGGATGGGCCCGACAAAAGCTCAAAATCTCCACGTTTGAGTTACACGCATTTTGGTGAAAGCCCTCCACCGGAACACCGCACGGGCTGCATTGTGCAAACAACATTTGCGGCCCCTGTGTTCAAGCATGCTTCAATAGAGTCTTGAAGAGATGCGTGAAAAAGCGGGACGGTATTCGATAACGCAACAGCCAAGAACTGGATCTGTGAAATGGAATATCTATTTTGAGCTGGTTCTTTACCTTACCCCCACCACCGACCCCAATCACACACGCCTCCAGGGCTCATTCCCTGAACGCTCTCTTCACTCCTTCGTGTCTTTGCGTGCGTTAGAACTGTCGTAGAAATCAGTGGCTGTTCTTCGCAAGTCAGTCACGTGCAAAGGTGTCAGTATTCTTTTTAGCAGAATGCTGCAGTTTCCGAAGTTCTTGCAGAAGAATTTATTCCCTTTGGGGCTTAGTGCTGGGCGCCTAGGAGCTAACCTTTATGCGCCGCTCCGGACTGGGAACGAGAACAGTTTGATGCGCACAGCGTACAGGGCCAGCTGGGACTAAGAAGAAAGTATTAACCAGAAGCGACAATTATTGTTGATTTTCCACTGTGCTGTGGGCATGTTGATAGGCAGATGGCATACAGCTGACCGATCAGGCACTGGAGACGTCGGTGCCAATTAAGCGTAGGACGCGTATTTCGGTTTTCTGGGACAAGGCATTTCTTCCGGAACACAAAAAGACTTTATCATTCTTCTGCTCGTTGTTTTAATTGTCATCCTCCTCCTCTTCTTTTTTTTTTTTGGTGTTAGAAGTGTTACTATCTGTCGGGGTTGAGGATTATCTAATTATAGGGATCAACATGTTTCTATGTGTTCATGGGGGCGAGTGCTTGCAACGTTGTGCGTAGTTCAGAACTATGCACTTAATGTCTGTTGTATATATTTATAAGACTTATATGTGTCCTCGACGACTGCATGTCAAAATATGGTACTGGGTAAATTTCCCCACCCCCATCCTCGCACTGGCTTATTAACTGAAACTGAAACAACGTAGTAAAAATTAACAAATCATGAATGCAACGCAGCTGCTATTGCACTTTGCGTAAAATTCAAAAATCCGAACTGTATGTTTTGAATTGTGGCCATGACCAAAGGTGCTCAATCACGTGCGCACATGTCACATTCAGGTGTAAAACCTCTTCTGTTAATTGATGGGTCATGATCAGTTGACTGCATACCTCAGATGCGCAGCGGTCGAGGAAGCACCGTTTGACGTCAAATGAGCCGCAAACTCACAGATTCTAATAGGGCTGATCGTCGCTGCGGTGTTTTATGTAGCAGAAAATTAACTGAAAGCGGCAGAGCGGTAAAACAGGGTTTATGCATAGGAAGGAAATGGTATTTATTTTATCATTGATCTTCTCTTAACAATGGCTGCTCATCATCCTGCTTGCAAGCTTGATTTCCTCCATTGTAGGCGCTTCCCTCCCTCTACACAGCCCCCTTCGGCATAAAATCTTTGGTTTGCTGTGCGCCCGGTTTCACTAAAGGCCGTCGCTCACTATATAGAGGCACGGCTGGAGTATGATGTTATTTCGTCGCTGGCTAATGCACGGGCTGGTCTGCGAGGCAACAGTTTTTGTGTGTATGTATTCTGTATTTGGAACGTCATGGGAGGCACGCAAAAGAGGAAGGCGTCGCATGTACTGCGCATGTTAGATGTAAAATGCATTTAGCAACCAATCAGAATTACGTCATCAGTCGCACGGCCTGAACATACTGCCAGTTCATGCTAGTGTACGATAACCTTTAGTTTTCACAACATGGTGGGAATTCTACATTTCAGAGTAAGCCATATATTAGACTCAGTAAAATCGCACCCTAATTATCCAGATTCCACAGAATGCACCCTTTTCTTAAAAGTTAATTCGTACCTTAAAAGACTTGGGAGGTTGTTTTTCACAGGTACCAAAGTAACTTGCAGGGTGTCACGCGGAATCTCACCCTCAGCATGTTTCCAGCATTCACCCACCGCCACCGCCACCTCTATCACTACCACACGCTTTTAAAAAATCGCGCATAAAGTAGAAATTCCATGATTGCAGGTGTCACCTGTGAAAGCTGCTCCAAGTCAACCAAGCCACTTTAAAAGGGTTTAACCCGCGGTATCGGAGCTGACTAAGGGCTGGTTGATCGGCTGACCGAACAGGCCGGCAAACACGCATTGAATACATAGTGAGGGCAAACACACCCTTTGCATACGTAGTGAGAGGAAACGCACGCATTGTATAGGGAGTGAGAGAAAACACATTTTGAATACGTCGTGAGAAGAAACACACATATTGAATACATAGTGAGGGGAAACACACACATTGCGTATGTAGTAAGGGGGACACGCATTGCATACGTATAAGGGTGAAAATACTTAGTTTTTAATACGATTTCAGAGTGGTACAGAATTGTCTTCTACAAAGACATGTTAATTGGTCCGTTAGGCCCCTTTTTACCGGACGAAAGTGTGTACTTGTTTGCCAAATCTGGCCGTGTACATATAAAAATACGTGTTTAGGTTCGCCAAAAGGGGACCCAGATTTGTCCAGTTAAGAGAGACAATTCCATTCCCCTTACCCCAGATTTCATAAGAAAAGGGGCTTCTGAGAACTAGTTTTTGTCATTTGTTCATGTGTCACATGTTGTAGGAAATTTATAGAGTAGCAGGAAGTGGAAGAAACATTAACGAGCGGATCGTGGTGTTTTGCTAGGACTGCCCACACGTGAGGAAAATTGTAACCAATGGCTGCTGTCGAGATGAACTGACTTTAGCTGTAGGTGTCCAATCAATTTCTGGCTTGACAGTGACTGTGTTGGAGACTGTTGTCCTGCTGTCCTGCTTCTTTTTATGTTAGAGATGCGATGTGGCAATCCGCCGAACTATAGTGTCAAAGAAAGTTCTAAGGCTTATACTGTTTTTTTATCCAACTTTTATCCAACATTTTATCCAACTTGTCTTCCATCTCCTTTTTTTGTCTGTCGGTCTGTCTTTCCATTTTTTTCCTTCCTTCCTTTTATCCTTCCTTCTTCCTTTCTTTCTTCGCCCCTTTCCAGTCTGTTCACTCCTTTTTCTTACTTTAGGTTTTGCATACGCTGTTTACTTTTCACTGTCCATTCGCCTGGAATTTACCTTCAGGAAAAAATCTTGTTTCCACTTCCACAAGCATTTGATGGTTAAGGTTCTGACGTCATAGCGAAGCCAAATCCATATTTGTTTATCGTGCTGTCTGTGCTCTGAATTTTGTATTTTTTCTTTCTTTCATTTTCTTCGAAGTATTTTCCAGAGTTGTTATGGCATTACATTTTCAGACGTTATTGGCGATTTCATGTGTAGGGTCAACCTGCGCAACCTGCCACACGTCAGTGGACGAAGAATTAATCGCCTTACAGGGATGGTTTAATACGCGAATGTGGCACTGAGTTTCAGCGAGACACATGAACGATATTTGTGTCACTGCACCACGAAACCAGTCTATTGTCGGAATGGCCAGTTTGTAGCTACAAGCAGAAATAGGTCGGTGGGGTCCATCTGGTCGAATTTCACTTTTTCGTACAAAAACATTAAGACTGTAAATTATCATATAGATGCAACATTTTATCTCAAATGTAACTATAATTAGGTGAAAAGTGAGCATTTGTGTGCTGTGTCAGTACTGCACGCTTAACCTTTGGAGCCCGTTTTCTCAAAATGGCTGCTATCCATATTCTGACCTTCAACAGCCCATATCTCTGTTACTATTTAAGCTAAGACAGTGTTTTTAATATCAAAATGATCAGGAAACCCTATAGATTTCAAAAACTTATTTTACTCAAAACACCCAGTTTCGAACTTGAGACTAGTTTCGCGGTGCAGTGACACATTTGTCGAAGAGCTCTTGTGACAGCAGCTGGGGAAAGGTCCAGTCATCAGTGTCGGGCCAAACGACGACATCCGATCTTTCATTTTCCATCAAACATTTTATCCATATACGACGATGGCAGTCTTTTGCGTTAATAGACGAACAGTAATTTTCTTTCTTTCATTCACATACTTTTTTTGTCTGCCCGTCTTTCTGCTTTTAAAAAAATGTTTTCCTTTTACACAGGGGAACAATATGAAATTTCTCATTTTCTTGAAATATCTTAGAGGGTTTGGTATTTGTAGGGCTTTTTTGTACTTGCTGTTGTCAGACACATCTGTACGGTCTTTCATGGCTCGCGTAATCCCGAGAACCGACTTTCATACTTGTCCATAGACTGACCGACGGTAGAAGATGAAAAAAGCTGAGCTGCAGCCACCCTCAGAACTTCTAGTAAACGTTGGACACACGTAGCGCAGAAAATTGATAATTGGAAGATGTGCTGTCGGGAGTGAAGAAATAGGGTAGCTGATGTTCAGAAAAAATGCGGCTGACCTAGTTGTACAGTGTTTTTAATACCTTTTTTATGCTCGTTGGTTGGGTTAGATGCGTGGGGATGAAGATATACAGCCATTGACTCGATGTTTACGAAGTGCGCTGAACCGCAAAGATAAGGTGCTGGAGAAGAAACGGCACCACGGCCCCAGACAGTCTATATCGAACCTGACCAGATTCATCCGCGAAACAAAAGAGATTCCATTTGCTGGCGGAATTTTTTTTTTAAAAAGAAGAAAAATTGCACGTAGACCTTCTCAACATGTCATGTCAGCCATTTCTAAGAGCGAACAAGACTGCGCAGCCTTTGACTGGGTCACAATGAGTCGCCTATTAAAAGAAGCAGCCAAGTACTGGATGTGTACATTAAATCAGGCAACTATCATGTCAAGGTTAAAATTAAGATAGTTTAAATTAAAAATTTGTGTTACCGTTTACATTTTATAATCTGCACACAAACCCTCAAACTGCTCGTTCACTATAATTCCAGGCAACCCACAAACATGAGTGATGCGGTATGTTTTATAAAAGATAGCAACCTCATGCCAATGTAATTCAGTTTTTGTTGTATAAACTACAAACAGTAAAACAACAAAGTGCTTGAGTGACATATACATGTGGCAACAATTACATCAATTAAAACACGATCATGTTTCACAAAGAAATTTTTATCAAAAATGTTGTATGCAACAGGAATGGTCAATCCCCAAAAATTCAATTAATTCTGCAAAAACAGTGAAAATTCAAATTGAAAAAGTGTAATAAAGAGTAGAAGCCTTGTTTAGTGCTCGCAATGTAGAGACTTATCTGGTCACAATTGGCGGCACAGTTTGACCAATTTCTTCACAAAACTGCCTTAACTAAATTTCAAAATTCAAATCCCATCACTAGATCACGTCAATGATTGCATGTATCTATCCCAAGTCTAAATCATCGACCTTTACATACTTACTGTCTTCATGCATTTAAACTGGGACTGACCAAATTTCCCCCACCCCTTCTTAAGTTTTCTTTACAAAAACACAAGATAATTTACATTCCTAGTGCACCCATCTGTGTAATAAGCACCATATACCATACCACTCTCTTCCTCAGTCCCGGGTCCAGAAGTGAATCTTCCAAACTGTCGAGCTCCTCTCCTCCTTTTGGTGTAGCGGAAGAGTAATGCCTTCCGGCATTCCAGGCTCAGCTGCCTCCCTTCCTGCCTGGCTTGACAGCCGAGCCAGAATAATCGAGTCCTCCTTCTGTGTTTCCATAAGTTTTCCCAGTATATATACACCCTCTCTTGCAACCTCTCTAAAAGGGGGTTCCTCTGGTAATGGGTAACTTCTAAACAAACAGTAAGTAGGAGGAAGAATCATGCTTATCTTTAATAAACTGACCAATAGGACATTTTCAATCCCTTCAAAGTTTCAAAGCTAACACTGAAAAACATACGTGTAGCTGGTAGCACAAGATCTCTGGAGTATTTTCTCTGACATCTGCAAACACCAATACTTAGCACTTGCAATTTATTTTATCCTTCCATATTTACAATGGAGTAAGAAAAGAATCAATAGCTTTAAAAGAATCAGCAGTAAGGTAAATTCAAGGTTGGTGATTCTTCCATGTTTACCACAGTGATGTATAGGAAATTGTCAACACTCCTAAACTAAGATTATATATTTTTATGCAGATATAGAAAACTAAAAGCAGGGACATGACTGGTGCCAAAACATTGATACAAACAGCTACAAAATATGGCTTTTGCCTTATGAAAATTACCTTTTAAAGCCTGCCGAGAAGGTGAAATAGACAGGTTTGGTGACCTTCCATTATTTTTAAAAATTTTAGTAATACTATGTATTACATATTCTTAACACTAAAGAACCATACTCATTCTGAGATTCACGGCTTATACATAAGAAATCTGTTATCAGGAACAATGCTAATTCATAATATTTGAATAACACAATTCTTCTATTGTTATCTCTCTCAGACTTTGTTTACTTTAAGTCGTCTATCGACAGGTGAACACAGGTCCGAACCGAGTCGAGGGTGAGAACCACTTGTTGGCAGATTTTTATTAAGGTGGATGAGCGGGTGACCCGCTGTTTACTCAAGCAGCAGTCGTTCTGCCCTCACAAGTGTTCTCGCAGATTGCCTTTCACAGCTGTGACAGTCGCCTTGAGGGATATGGGTCTCTTCTCTGAGCGCAGCCGCCGTTACACAAAATTTCACTGTCATTCAGCCCCTTTTATAACGTCTAAACGCACCAGTCTTTGTGATATTAAGAGACACCGACCAGATACCGAAGAAGTCTCACTTCAAAGAACGCTGGAGCAGTAAATTGCGTTTGTGTGGCGCGCTGTTACTTGTATGGTGGGTAAGAAAAATGCATTCGCAACAGTGATGTGGTGGATAAAATGATTATTTGTAATTTGTCTAAAGAAATCGTCGACTGTGTGAACAACACCGGATCGACCACACATTTATATCTAATTCATGGGGAGGTCAAGGTCTAGTAGGATGCTTTGAGGTCCCTAGTAAGAACCTTGTTAATTGCCAGTAGCACAACTAACTGCCCAGCCATTGGTGATAGTCGTAGCGCTTAGCACAGACGGTGTCTGTTGGACAAGGGGAAACCATGCAAGGCTTTCAGGGGATTGCTTCACGTCCACAGGCGCTCGTTGTCACAAAACCATCCACGGTTAACTTCTTTGGAGCAAAAGTAATAGGAGCGTTCTGGCACCATCAGTGTCCGCTCGCCAGAGAGGAAAGAGGCACTGTACGTGTCTTTGATCCTTTCTTGCGGGCTCTGGCGGATTCCTGAGAACAGCGGAACGGTTGCTACAAGATGCTTGCCACCTCTGGTTATCTGAACTTAAAGTGAATTACTGGGATTGGACGACTGCCGGCCGATGAGACTGTTAATGTACTTCTGACAGACGCTAAATTGTTGTGCGTTAGAATTAAGATTGGGTTATAAATTTGCATACATATCCCCCTCATTATCAAACACAAGCGCTTGCACTCATTCATAGGCATACGCAGAGCCACCCATGCACGCACTCACGCTCACATGCAGCCCGCACGCATGCGCATGCAGGCAAATTCTCTAGTACTAGCAAACACGCATGTCAGCGCAGAGTGAGAGAGGGGAAGTGCCGTTTATTTATAACATGACGGATAACTGTGTCATCCCAGAGATCGAAGACTCGATGAAAATTTTGTGTCCTTCCCTTTGCGTTACTTCCTTCAGATGCTTCTTAAGTTTTAGAGCATGCTGTTCAGGACAAAACAAAGACTTGATAATTGAAGATAGGAAGACAAGCAAACAGCTATACAGACAAGCAACCAAAAAATGTAAATTCTCGTTACTTGCAATTGGCGAAGGAACCCTCACTGCATGGCAGCGTGAAAAACGATCACTGACGAAACATCTGAAAACTTTATGATTAGAGTTTAAATAAAAGATTGGAAAATACATTTTTATAATAAATAAGGAATTGCAATGTATTGATATGACAATAGTTGCTTTTATAATACTGTTGATGGCTTTCCTTTTCATCAGGACAGCCCATAAATCAAGATTATGTCTCTTACGCACAGAAATCTGAAAGGACGCAGAGCGGTTTCTACTCGTATGCCAGATGACTCACTTTATTTTATTTTTAAAAATCATAATCACACAGGGCTTGGTTGGTTTTTGATGTTTTATGCCGTTTCAGCCAAATAGGCGGTGTTAAGTGTAATGAGAAATAGTTCAAAAACTTACAGGCACCCTCATTTCTTGTCCAGGGACCGACTACCATAACTTCAAACTGAGTACTAGGATCCGCTTAAAAAAATACCGGGAAGATCTGGAAATTAAATGAGAAATGAGCGAAGGATGGATGTGGGGTAGCTTAACATAACACAGTGTCAAATCTTTCACAGGAAAAAAACAAAATGTTTTTATTTCTCATTATACAGTTCGCTTAGTGCTGCTCACGTGGTTGATACAATTCTTTCTCCAGCAGGGTCACGTGTGCTTAAGGAGACTGGAAACTTCGTATGTCACGTTTCTCGCGAAAAGAATGTCAGATGAGAAAGAGAATTTGGTTTGTTTGATGGAGATGTCTTGTTTAATAAGCAAGAAGAGGTTTCGATGTGAAAAGAATGCACCTGATGCCGTGAAAGCGCAGAGGAGCAACACTAACAAGATCCTGATTGTTATAAAACTGGGAAGAAGCAGAAAAGACACGCAGACGGTAAAAACAAATTTTACAGACGGGTTTTCATACTCAATCCCACGCGAAACGTCGGGAAATACGTGCCGCATGACAAAAATAGAGACTTTCTGTCGCCTTAGTCATCGCCAGGCCCCGTATACATGTAAAAAGTACTAAATTTATCTCCGAATAAAGTTTTTTTATCTCTGAAAACTCTGTTTCAGCGAAATCGGAATAAACTATTCGCTCCTGGGGCGACCGAATAAATTATCACCGAATAACGAAGTACAGATAGGCTTTTCGGTTTTCGTGCATGGGAAGTTCAAGGATCTTATTCCCCTTATGGCGGATATTCTGGAATAAGTAAGCTATTCGAGATTCTTGCATACGGGCCCTGAACACACATACACACACACAGATTAAGTGAGAACAGAAGCGTGTTTAATTTTTCTTGATGGTGTCTTTTTCTGTTAGAAATACAAAGATTTATTACGAATGAGTATTTCCTGATCGTTGTGATGCCGACTGGTAGAAGACAAAACAAAAACGCATGTGAAACAAAGGTCAAGGAGCTTTTTGAAGTCTGCCTCTTTCTCCTGGTGGATATATGACATGATTGATATTCACATATTCGTAATGACGAGCACTCAGTTCTAGAAACGTTTAGTGTGCTTTAGATTACAGTATAATCGCACTCTAAGCGGGGAGTTTTCTTTATCTTTTGTCGCAGCGCCGTATTTTTTCTTTGCTATTTGAATCAGTTTTTGTTTTGGACACTGCACGCGTTTTAACTTAGGTGTGTTCATAATTTGCTGTGTCATGCTCCTGGGCTGTGTGATAAAGTTTTGGTCAGGAGAAGCCAGCTTGAGAGAGCCGATGGCGAGCGTCTGACTTCCGGTACCGCTGCATCCAGTGATGTCCTTGTCAGCTGTGTTGGCGGAGGGGGGAAAACAGGAAGCGCGGCAGACGCCATGAAACATATAGCTATCAATTATCCTTGCCTGACTGACTGATTGGCGAAACATGGTTCTGTACCGCTGGGCCGTGAGACTTGCTAGGCACTGAAGATATCCACCAGCTTATGGCCGTCTGTCCGCAGCTCGTTCCTTGTCTGTCTGCTGCACTGGGTTAAACTTTCTAGAACTTCCTTTACTGTCTCATTTACCCATCTTCTCCTTTCTTTTCCTCACTCTATCTTCTAGCTCTGCCCCATCTTTCACCTCCTGCGTGCACGTGACAGTGCATGCGGGTCCATTCACACGAGCGCAAGAGGTTCTCAATTTAATTAACGGCATTCAGTCCTTGTACGGGCTCTGATATTATTGCTGTCTTTTTAGTACCGTAGATTTCCTTCTCTTTTTATCCTATAGAGGTTCATTTTTACATGCCAAAATGTATTGCTCAGTCATAAAATTCGACTTTTTTTTCGATCCCATTCGCCATTCCCCATTTCGACTTGGTGGCAACATTTTATTTTTTGAGAGCTCTGCTTACAAGAGAAGACCCTTAAATATAATTTCTTCTACACGAGAAGAGGCTGACATACTCAGTTCTTAATTTAAAACGGGCCATTTGATTGTATGGATTATTTCATTTCGCTTAATGTATATCGGAAAGTTTGCACGTTGCAGTTAACTTGTCAGATGCTGGTTTCTCAGTAAAGGACATACATTATACGCTTCATTTCTGTTACAGTAATAAAATGTTGCGTATGAAGGTCTAAGATAAATCTGGTTAACTTGTCATCATGATTACGTTTAATTTGGTCAAATCATCATCTTAAACACAGTCATAATGCTCTAGTTTGATTAGAGAGGACGTATACATGCTGATGTTTTTGGCGCATGAGACGGTTGCCCTAGTTACCCAGAAGGGTTTCTGCAAATCTAGATTCGTCCCTTTGGTATAGTCTTTTCTTGTAGGCCGTATTTTCTTTCAATCTTTAATTTTGCCACAAAGTAGGTTTAGGTTGACTGCGTTATTATTTCCATGATATTTGAAGCAACAGACAATATTCACCTTTAGCTTCACAACGACTTTATTCAGGATTCATCAAATAGGGACAACTGCTGTCCCCAACGGAAACCGGATAACTATTTATATACATATAATAACAGATTTAAAACTAGTAACATATCAAAGACGCCTTTTTAAGCTTTAGATCACTCTGTCGTACTGATACTATTGATCATCATTTAAAACCCATATATATAAATATATCTTCTCCTCACAAAAAGTGAAGCACCAGACGTTTGAAAAATCACTAACAGCTCTGAATAAAGTTACCTGAAGGTGTACATATCGTCTACCCAATGCAATACAATCAGAAATGAAATCGCTTTCGATTTTCAGAATATTGATGAATTCATCAACCAAATGTCCAAATGCGCATGTGAAGGCATCTTAGTGGCAAAACAAAGATAAAGATAACCAACGTTTGGTGGCTGCTGCAGACGTTAAACGCGAGTACCTCCCCCCAGCCTGAATGAGGGTACAATATTTGAATGACATCGTGAGACCCTTGACGCGACCGCTGGTTGAGAGGGATGCGTCGTGCTGGTCTTCTAAACTAGAATTTAGCATGATTCAGTCGGTTCCTGATGGTCTGTGTGGAAAAAAACGACTCCCAGTGGCTGCCATTTAGCATGTTTCTTGCTGGCACCAAGGTTGTCTTCTGGCAGAACCAGCAGACGCTTTTCTTTCTAGGTTGTGACCCTTGTACGACGACTATGAGGCACTTCCAAGTAATGTCCACTAGCTTGGTAGCTTGGAACCGACGTACAGGATCTGCTGTGCAATATCTACTCTTTCTCTCTCACACTCACTCACACACACACGCGCATACCATGCAATCCGTGCACACCATGCACACCAAATAACTTTAACACTACAGCTTACTATATTGCTGTTTCAGGGAAAGATCTTTGAAGACTTGACATTTGCTTCAGACGTGTACAGTCGTCTTTATTGCTGTGATTAGGTTTCTCCAGCTGAAATCACTATTCGCTGGCATTAATTACACCCCGTAGCACAATTTCACTACGACTGGCTTCCATCTGCTTCAGTATGATATTTGGCACCGGATATTGGGTTAGAGAAATAAATGCTTCAGATAACATAAGCATTTCTTATACACTGTATTGCCTCCCTTACTGGGCGTTCTCACTGTCCAGCCCAGACGGCCGAAGATTCCAGTCAGCTGCAGCAGCTTTTCTTTCCTCGCGTCTGGCGGGGCACTCGCAGCACGTGCAATCCGGACAGTATCACAGAAGGAAAACGGCCTGATATTTGTCTGAATCTGTTGGAAAGTGCTGGGGAATGGGGGGACGGCCTTGAGATTACCTGACGTCCGTATGTCTTGTCACGGGAGCTGAGGGACATATGAAGCATTCAGGAGAGCTCGGGAGTGCCGCATTTCTCGTAAACGTCAGAATGGTAAGGCTTGGTGAGGTCCTTTTCTAGAACATTCTGTGGGAAGGATGGACAGCTAGCCAGCTGAATTGCTTTAATTAAGCGTTCTGAGACGGTCTGGGTTCTCCTTTGACGAGAGATATGAGAGAAGTGATGAAAAGTTCGCCACAAGCTGTACCGAGGTATAAATTTCGATCCTAATGGAGATGCTAATGCTTTTGTGTAACTTACTTTTTCGCAATAACATTGCAGTTTAGCTGCAGGAGCTGGTTGTGCACCTGAGTTGGGTCGCATGAATGTTCGTATCTGCCCTTTCAGATCATCAAAGCAGTCATAAGTCCAGTTCCCCCGTGCATTTGACGTGCACCTTTATGATGGACAAGCGGTAAGAACGCCAACGCAAGCCATCCTGATGACAGAACGCTGCGGAGAGCTTCTCGAAAATGTTTATAGTGTCCAGTGTGTTTATATGAGGCAAATGCTTTTTTCTGCAGCAGTTATCCGGATTATTTCATTGAAGGATTTTTTTTCAAATTTAATTTAAACGAAAAACGTCCAGGGTCAATCGAGTGACTGCCCTTTAAAACTGACGTCTGAAAAGCAAGGACACTGAGCCAAGTTCAGACAACAGGCACTAGGGAACTCCCAACAGGTAACAGACCACAGACAACAGACAAAAAGTAATAGGCAACAAACAGACAAGAGAAAAAGAAAAACAGACAACAGACAAAAGACAGCAAGCAATAGGCGGCAGACAACAAGTCAGTATAGCTCCTCCTTCAGAACAGAAGCAACGCGTAAACAAAGACACAGGAGACAAAGCAATAACATAGCACAGGCGAAGATAAAAACCGACGTGTACGGGGAAGGCTGTCAAAGATGCCTCCTACACAAGTCAGCTTCCAATTTCATGCGAGAGGAAACAAAAGACATTATTTAGTCACTGCCCTTTGGACCTGCACGTTTCACTAAATGCACGAGAGACAAAACTAGAAACATTATTTGGCACCTGGTTCTCATACAGCCCAACTGTTTCTATTTCTGTCCATAGGCACCCACTTCAGCTGTCACCGTAGGGATCTACAGTCACAGCTGAGCCGTTTTCCTGTCTCGCACCCGATTCGCATATACTGAATAGTGTCAAAGGATTCACTTGCTGCCGTAGCCCCATCTCTAACCCCACTCCAAGGAAAGTTTTAAAACGTGGCAACAAAAAAAATTCCCAAAGAAAAAATGTAGAATTGAGAAATCCACAGGAAGGTGCGAAAATCGAACCGCCGTATCTTCAGAGGTTGAAACCAACGCTTTAACCACTCGGCTACAGACCAAATCGGTAGGTCTGTAGCCGATTGTTCATTCTAGCGATACGAAGCTGCACTGTAGCGTTTCGAGTCGCGCAGCTTCTTATGGTTAAAATGAAAAGAAGCCATTGAAGTGTTTTGTGTTAGAGCGTTGGATTTAGCAACTCGGTTGCAACATTTTTCTTACTTTGGTTGGGATGGGAGTCGGGTGGGCGTGGGATTTGGTGGAGGTAGGTTCTTTCTAGCTTTCGTCATTATTTTAGGAGATAGTAACACGGCTCAGCTGTGACTGTAGCTCCCTACGGTGACAGCTGAGCTGGGTGCCTATGGATTGAAATATAAACATCTGAGCTGTATGAGAACCGTGTGCATTTGGTTCCTGTCCTTCATGAGCTGCGCGTATTTTTAGTGACGCCTTTGGGGATCCCTCCCGTCAAGAGTCTACTTACAGAAAGTCTTCTTCGGTGTTTCAAGGAAGTTGCTACATATTAAACCCTCTGAAAAGAAAGAGACATGAAATTATAAAGACAAGACTTTTAAATTGAATTTTGTTTCTCTGTTTTTAGACACAAACGATGTGACTCACATGCCGTGAGACACATGCTATAAATTGGAAGACCTTCATATATCCTTTTGATGTCTCTTCTCTTCTCTTTTTCCACTCGCTTCCGTCAATCCCTCTAGTTGAGTGGTAAACTCCCTGCGCTAGTGAACGGCCAAATGGGAGAGTGGGATTTGATGTAATAGAGATTCCCATGGGAGTTGGCGCTGTCTTCGGTAAGTAGGTCGGTAGGTCGGATTAATAATTATCATTCTTCCGTCCATCTGTCAGTCTATCCGTCTCTGTGGTAGCACCACTCATCGCCTTTCGTACATCTCTCTTTCCTCAGCGAAATGGAAGAATTGCATTTTATACTACTGTAGTTGTGCCCTAGGTATGACGTCTTACGAGAGCAATGTATAGTATATTTCAAGACATTATAACAAATGTTCGTTATCGTTTAGATTCTTAATAAAGAACAAATGCGGACCAAGCGCTTAAATTATCGAAGAAAACTCCAACAAGAGGTACTAGCTAAGCTCAAACATAACCGTATGCAGACGCATGTTAACAAGGGAGCTTACCGTACCCAAAAACGTAGCAAAGAGAGGGCCGAAAGAAAGGAACTTGGCAGATCCTCAAAAAGATCTGCCATCCCTTTCTTTTTAACGGCCCTAGTCTCCACACAGCTAACCCTCGGTTATTCTTTATTAATTATAATTTGCACCTTGGGGATTTCATGTATTTGTCCTATGTTGTGTTCGTCGTTGAATCCTAGTTGTCAGCACTCGCTTAGTGAGCGGGCTGACTACATTTAATATGGATTCTCTGTATGCACACGCTGTGTACCGAGGGTTAGCTGTGTGAAGACTAGCGCCGTTAAAAAGAAAGGGATGGCAGATCTTTCTGAGGATCTTCCAAGTTCCTTTCTTTCGGCCCGTTTAGATTCTTTGTATTTACGTCCTTCAGCAACTTTTTTTTTCGACCCGTCGTTTTGCATGTTTTCCGCACGAAGCAACGAAGCTTAGAAACAGTGTGTAGGTGAACACAGAGGCAAATGTCCACAGGGAGTGAGTGAAAAAATGTTTACACACATGTTTCTCTCTCACCCACCTGCTCACTTTCTTGTCACTTTTACTCCCCCACCAGTTACCCCCCCCTCACACACACACGTGCGCATGTACTTGCGTGCAATTTTCATGTCCCTCCCTTTTCTTCCTTCTTAGCATCTTTTATCTTCCCTTCCCTTCCCTCCCCCGTTTTACTCCTGCCCACTTTCCCTTCTCCACGATGTCTATAAAATTGCAGTTGCTTATCAGGATCACAGAAGATACCTAGGCGATTCGTCATGTTTGGCTATTATATTTGCAGTGATGTTATTACCTTGAAGACGTTACCTCTCCAAAAACCTTCTAAAACTTTGCACGAGTATTTATAATCATCACTGCCGTGTACTTACTATCCGCCTCCATACTAAGTTCCATCATATTTTGATTGAATTAAAGAACGTTTGTATCGAGCAGAATCCTTATCCGTGACGCGGCAGACAGGGGCGTCAGAGTATACAGGACAAGCTTGTAAATTCGATTTATCTGACGATGTCCGTCACTTTGGTCCGACCGCATCAGACGGGTCGACGTCACTTCCGTGGACAGGAGCGTCATTGTATAGCATCCCGCGGAGTCTATGCACGAGACCCGCGCCCTAATCAGTCGTGAGGTTAATCTTTTGTCCGGGCTTCGCTGCACGCCGACAGCGCACTGAGAGGATGGCAAACAGGTAGGGGTCTTCAACCTAATTTTCATTTGGCACATAACTGTCGTACATAAGGGCAATAGATCACAAGATTGGCTCACCCGACGACCTTTTCCTGAATGATATCATCAACACAAGGATTGAGGTGCCGGTGAAGGGAAATTCTGTTCTAAGACAGCATCGCCGAGCTGCTGACGGGAGATCGAAATAATAGAGTTTTCTTTCATTTTGTTGTGTTTCCTTGCTTTCCTTTCTTGCACTTGTACTTGTTTTTCGCGTGTGTTTACTAGAAGTGCAGAACTGCAAGTGGAGGAAGCTGTCAGCTTGTCGCAACATGAAAAACAAAATCGCCAGAGCTCGATGGATTCAGGAAATGAGTTTCTCGTTTCAGATCGCTGTCTTATGATCCACCGACCACACTTTTCCAGTCTGTCTTTTAATCACTCGGTATAGTTGTTCGGCCTGTCTCTGACTACTTTTGCGTCTTCCTGTTTTTCTGTGTAGATCAATGTTGTCAAATTTTCTGAGTCTGCAGTGCACTTGGCCATGGAAAATGCCTCTTCAAAATATCAGTTTCCCTAATGCACTAAAGAACCTTGGACAGGTGCATTATCCATGATCGAACAGTACATGCATACTACCTACATACATGATACATACTATGCACACTCCATACGTGCATACATAGATAACGCACTCATACATACTACATACATGGAAGCATACATACATACATAACATACATTTTCGACACTTGTTGGTTTTCGCAGAATTGCTCCTTAAAATCATACTACCCACCGATTTCACAGCATTTGGTTTTCTGTAGGTTTAACTGCGAAACTGTCAGTCGTAAGCTATACCACCGAGCAGGCGCACACGCGACAGAATGAAATGTATTATGGGGAAGAAAAAAGTTTTCCTATAACATTTTCGTGAAAGATATCCTGTTTCATCAAAGTCACGGGTGTACAAAGAACAAGGCATACGCCAGACGCTGCCGACATCCTCTAACACACCGTAATGACCGCACGATAAAGTAGTGTCAGACGACAGCAGTGCTTATCACCCGGTAGTAAAAGACCTGTTTCCATCTGCTGACCGCGTTGCCAGTCTTTTTACATGTAACTATGGGGGTTTTATATCACAGTTTTGGTGGAATACTAATTTCTAGCCGCACACGGTTTTAGAGCTTAGCGTCTACATGTTGGCGCGGATATGTGTTGATATAAATGTATATAAATACTGACATTTCTAACCCCGGTGGGCTTACTTTTCTTCAGATTATACTTTGCCAGGATTATGTCCTCGTCAATCTTCTTTTTGAGCTGAGTTAAAGGATAATGCGCCCGCTTACACTCGCTCCCCCATGCATGCACGCACACGCATACGCACCTGTGCGCGCGCCCGCACACACACACCAGGCCGCGTTCCTGTTCACTTTTTTTAAAACATGGCAAGCTTTTCGAAGCACGCCTCGTGCATTACGTGAGCGCTAACAGTATTAACCCGAATGAGAACAAAGGATATTTCAGTCTTGCGACATATCAGGAAGAATGGCCTGTGATGGCATACGAGGAGACCCGTCAAGAATGATCTCCTTATAGCAAGTCTCTTTTCAAGAAGACTCTTAGGCTGTCCTCAGATTGGCACCAGACAGGATGCATCCCGAAAGCAGCTGTGTGCCCGGCGCTCGTTGAGGACCAGTCTGCGGCTTGTTTTGTCGATAACAACGCTGTGTGCTGCAAGCAGTCAATACTGACCTGACTGGTGTGCTATTATTAGCGCATGCTAGTCTGCCCCATATTCTGTCCCTCCGCATCCCTGACCTCTATGGGTCAGCAATCTGGGAGAGAGTTATTGAACGTCGCTTAAGGATTAGTAGAACGATGGTGTGTTTCTCAAAATCCGTTGATTGTGCGTGATTTTGTATTTCTTGTCATGGTACAAACTGTACCCAACGTACAATGTATAGTCTGTCACCTTGCATACTGTGTACAGAGGTGGCTTTCCCTGTTAGCTACTCCATAACGACGCTGTCTGTTTCTGTTTGTGTCTGCGTTTTGCACTAGTTTTGGTTAAGTTGTTTAGTAGTCATAAACTGTTGACTTCAGACTGCACTCGATACTTGTGATATAGCAAAAACTATTACTAACCACGGACACACAAAAGCCCGCGCGCGCGCACACACGCACACATAAAACATCTCGCTTACTGCTGTTATTGTAGGACTTCAGAAAGACACTTGTTTGGGTCGATTTAGACACGCACATACAAAAATGAAAGCAGCTTACGTGGCTTCGACTTCTTGCATGTCAGATCACTATGCTAGTTTTTTTTTACCTCGAGGTAAATCGTTTTTCCCGCCCAGTGTTTGGTTCCGACTGGTAAATCAGACACCTAGCACTTCATTCGAAACTAACATTCGAAACTAACAAAACTAACGAAACAATATATTCACTGGTATTTGTAGGCATGAATGCGCTCATAAGATAGAAAACGCTTAATTTGTACATATGCGTTGTGCCCGCTGGCGATACCTTTGTCTTGCTGGCCTTATCATTTTCCTTTCGTCAGGTATTTTTTCCTTTGGTCAAGCACTATAGTAGCGTTTGGGGCAAAAGTGAACAATGTGTAGTCCGTACAATCACTACAACCTGTAAGATCAGACAGACCCAGACCCTTTTTCTCCCGGCCACCATGCGGAACGATAAAGGCCCATAGAAATGTGTTGAAAATCAACATCCACATCTTGCATTATTTTGAATTTAATTGTTTATTTATAATTTCTCTATAAAAGCGGGTAAAATATTTTGTTAATATGTTTCCAGGTTTCACTTGTAGCAGTGACCAGTGCAATTTTACAATCCTGCCTTCAATAATTTTCCCTCGCTAATTTGAACAGACAATACAGCAATATCCTTCCCCTTACCGCAAGTCCCATTGTTGGTATTAGAGTGGCCGGCCGGATCCGGCTGGAGTTTGCGCTGTCAGCCCACCCGCGCAGGGGCAGATGACCAGGAAAAGTTCGCCATGAAACATCTGCACGCATAGTGGGCCAACAATTTTAAACCATCAGTCCACGTCGTTTAGCATGCTAGCATTTCTTCTCTTTATCTGTTACGCGTTAAACACGTTCTCTGGGAAAGCTAGCGGCCATTTTAAAATCTATTTTCTTATGCGACCAAACAATTGTACATAAGCGTCTACGATCTTTCGCATCGATCTCCTTTTGCATGTAGCTGATAAAAACATGCCTGTCCCTCACCTAAAAACAATTTTTCAGTGCTGAATTTGTAGTTGGAGACAAAAAGGGTTTGTAATGGGAAAACAAAACAAAAAGAAGGAGAAAAAGCTAGCACGGAAGCAGCTAATTATCCTCATTTTCAGGTGTTACCTTCCCGGTGCTTGAGCCAAGTGCGGGATACTTAAGCCTGCATGCTGGTAGTTGACATGTTTCCAACAGTTTCGGCAGCATGGGAGATTACTCTGGGCCATCGAGCATGAAAAGAAAACGAGAGAAGGCAGCTCACCATCTCCAATATGTAGTAGTAGTATATTGCAATGTATAATATATAATATTCTCTAACCCTTCCGTTTTGGAAACCATGTGCAGCACGGCCGTTACCAACTGAAGGAAATTTCCTGGCAGGAAATAGCATTTATACAGTTACTGACATATGAACGAAACATTTTCCACGGCGACATTAATGGCTGCCGGAGAGAAGGGAGTTATTAACTCGTGATCTTCCAGATTACGTGACTGTCATGCTGTGCATACGTTTCCTTTGATTTGAGGCAAAAAAAACAAGAGAGAGAAAAGATTGAGCTAATCGACCACGGATGAGGTTATAGAATGCTGCGTGTTGGCGGGGCTTTTTTGGGGGGGATGGCTTTCACCCACTCACTTATACAAGCATCAAAAGTAAAGATCGTCAGGGGATGTGACAAAAGCGACCGGATGCTTCCCATCTACAAGTGTAGGACGCTTTTGTGTGGTTCCGCGATAACCTCAACCTTTGATGCAGGTGCACTATGGTCATCTCGATGCATTTCACATTAGACTTCAGATGATGTATTGATGACATTATCTGTCGTCTTGCAACACTGCTATGAGAACTGGCACATGTTGCTTTCTCAACAAAACAGGAAACTTTTACTCGCACAACAAGAGCATGGATAATATAATCTTCGTAACCCATAATTGCTACGCTTTGTTGCTTGTGACATTTCAGTTAGAGTTCTGTCAGACTGCAAGTGAGGAGTTTTCACCTCTTTCTTCGCCGCGTGACGGAGTATGTGAGTGAAAATAAATATCTGCTCCCTGAAAACATTTTGGGGGGTTGGGGGGAGTTGCCTTTGTTGCGGGTTTGTATCGTTTGAATGTATGCATACGTGCCCACATTTCCATCCAATTTCCCTCATCTCTCTGCCCCCTTTTTTAGTCAGTCTTCCCTTCTTGGTGCCCTGTCTCTCTCTCTCTCTTCTTTTCGCATGAACACATCGATCTTTCCTTCTACTGAGCTGATGACATGTACATAGAGATTTTTTCCTGAAGCATAAAACAAAAACTATATTCGTGTAGAATATTGTGCGTGCCTACTGTCATATAAATTATAACCAGTTCAAGGCCGGGTCATCTTTCAAAACTAACCTGCAGCTGTTTAACGGGCGGTGCGTACTTGTGCCCGTGCATGCAAATGAGGGTGACATACCGGAAGGAGCCTGCCTCAAGCTTTTAAGGGCGGAAATGAAATATTTCGATCCTCCTTCCACGCCTCCTTCCTGAAAAGGGAGATGAGCGCTTCTTAAATATGCGTGCAGAGCACAGACTTGGCATCCGCCTTTTTACGTCATTGTTGGTTATTGACGTCATTACGGAGGTGCCGCGTGACCCGTATTACATCATGTATAACACGTATGGAAGAAATAACAGAAATGAGGGAGAGAGGTATAATGAGATTGAAATTGTGAAATAAACTGACGTGGACGTTATTACATCCACACGAAAGAATTTTTAAAAAAATTCATCTTTAACTGTAATCAGAAGGCTTAAGCTCAAAATATTGATTATACATTGTGTTTGTATGTCTGATCTGATACAGTACCATTTATGAACTTCAGCTGTTGGCAGAAAGGTAGGTTGTTTATACAGCAGGTATGATAATGATTTATTTTATTGTTATTTTATTGCTTTACATTATTTTAGATTTGTTTTATGATATAGCTTTATTTTAATTTTTGCAGTCTCATATTTAGTCGGAGAATATTGCTTCTCTTTTCCCAATTGGACTTTTTGGGGGTTCATTACCTCCCCCTTTAGCTGTGGATGGTACTTTTTTAAAACAGCAGTCGAACTAGGGGTAAACATATCCCGCCTAAAGAAACTGGAGTCAGAATATCTTCCTTTTGCGGTTCCACTTTTATAATAATTTTTCAGTCGTTGTGTAACGGACGCGATGTTGGCGTTGACAACCACGCTAGAGTTCTGCTGTTATTAGCATATGTCCCTCAGGCTTGTGGGCAACACATCTTAGTCGAGAAATTGACTAGCGTAAGCCATTACAGTGATGTAATGTCTGCTTTAGAGAGATCGTTTCTTCGATTTGACCGTTTGAAGTTTTCTGAAGGCAACTTCAAAAAGAAGAGATCTTAGACTTAAAACTAGAGCAGGAAATAGCGAAACGTGGTTATTTATCCGTAGGGCTTACTTTCTTATTTCTACCATGCAAGGCCATGTTGGCCGACATTGACTTGCTTGCTGGGATAAAGCGAAAACTGAACCACGCAAGGAAACTATCCTAACGTTTAAAAATTATTAAAAATTTGATAAGCAATCTGTTGATAAGATGTAAAAATATGGAGGTTATATTCTGTTGGAAGGAGAGGACGAGAAAGTCTTTGATGTCGTGTGATGTCTTTCTATTCGGCTGCTGCTTCCGCCTATGGGGTGATTTTGTATATGGACGGATAGCAGTTACCATATTATGTTGTTAAATATCAACCAGGCTGATCCGATAGCTGCAGTAAGATAGCCAGTGCCGAGAAGCACTTCAGCCTTTAGGGTTGAGGATGTCTGCCTGCGTGCAACTACCACAGACGGTCTCACAAACGTTTAAAAAAATTCACGGATATTTAAGGGACATAACTCTGTATCCCTTCCCACGCCCCGTGGTGTAAACAAGCTCATCAAGAAGCGACTACGTCCGCGCAGTCGGTACTTATGATCGCCACGGCCTCAACAACAAGACAGGTCCCCCAGACGTTGACTCTTAACAGGCAAACAAGTGGCGGGGGCCCGCGACCTGCATCAACCCATTCCCACTCAAAACAAGTTTCCACAGTGTCCGTCCGTCTGCGACAAAGGGAGATAACAAGGTACGCTTGACATGGCCGCCGGGACCTCTTGACACATGATATTGTTTGTGCTGTTTTTTTAGCAGCCGCGTCTGAAAATAGATCGTCGGTGAAAGATGCAATCAAGAAGACAGAAAATTCGTATGTTTTTGTCACTAGAACTCCTAGCTGTCTAATATCGAGAATAAAACACCTGACTGAGCGTAGCTTTTTTTCTTTTTTTTTTCCCCGAGGATAAGGTCTAATTTGGAGCACTTATTGTGCATAGTAACATTAATGCCGAATTTCTCTTTCTGACAACGATTTGTCGGTTAAAGACTTTTCCGAAGGTCTATAACTGGGATCCGAATATTTGTCGGATGTGAACTGGGTATGGTGAGTGTCTGCACTATTCACCCGAAGTGCCCCTGTACAGTTCATAAAGCCATCGTGCACCAGTGTCAAGCGACAGTACCTTCTGGTAACACGGCTAGTTCGCATAATGTCACTTTGACGCATCGCTGGCAGCATTCCACATTAACGTGCACCGTACATGTGATGTTTCATTTTGCATGCGTGTCACAAGACATCCTAAATGTAGAATATCTGAACCATTGTCTCGCAAGCCAGCCCTGCCATTTGCAAGGATCAAAATGTTGTCATGTTAACAGTCATAGTCGCTGTACCTGAGTTGCTGTCGTTTAAGGCTAGTGTGTGATGGCCTTTAAGGGGAACACAATCTAAGGGAGGGGGGGGGCAGCATCCCAGCGGTACTGATGATGAGTCTTGTCCCACATGCATGGCGACATGTAAAGGTCAACAGTTAGAAATTTTCAGTGGACAATAGCCCAAAAGTATCCTGGGACAATTTCAGACTATCAGTTGACATCTTCGTGCCTCGTTGGATGGCTCTGGTGCTAAGCGCTAGTAAACAAAACTCGCTCTTTGCACATCAAATACGCTGCAAAGCTATCTGGACATTGCCGCGGAAATTATTAACCGCTAATGGGCTGGGTCGCCATTTTTGCTTGGACAAAATACACTTAATTCCTGTGAAATAACAACTGAATGTGTCGTGTTTTGACAAGAAATCCTGTTTCAGAAAGCAGATGCGCGTCCATTGTTTGGAAACCGATAAAACTGTCATATTTTTAAACGCAATGCAAATACCTCTATGTGATTTTGGGTAGAAAGTTTTAAAAAAACTTGTTTAGGGCTATTATACACGCAACGCCGTTTCCCATTTAGCTGATTGTCTGTAGCCTGGTTGTTCAATACGTGCTTGTTTTTAGTTGCGAAAACCCCAAACAGAAAACTAAAAAGTCACATTGCTGAATTTACTTCAGAAACTATCTTGGTCAAAGCAAAGCTAAGAGGAAAGACAATGTTTCTGACTGGAAATAGCTGATTGTCTGTAACCTGGTTGTTCAATACGTGCTTGTATTTAACGTCGAAAACCAGAGTGCATGCGAGGAATAACGTTCCTGCTCACTGCAGCTCTAACATTTTGGCTTCCCTACCAGTAGTCAGTTATCAGATCATTTGCTATGGGAGGTCGCAATAATTTAATTAGCATTCTAGAATTCCAGCCAAGAGAAAGCGATGCTGGTACGAAAGAAAGATTGTTGTCATAACAATCAAGAACTGTCAATTGTTTCAATGAATTCCTGATGAAGCATTATTTTCTTTACGCAGTTATATCGTTAGGGAATATACTCATGATGACAGCTACATGAAACAATGCTTGACTTCTCAATTCATCCCATGGAGATTTTGAAAGATAACGATATAGTTGTTGAAAAATAGAACATGTTCCAGAAAATCTGTCTTCTGCAACCACTGAATAATTTGACTCCAGGAGATTAGTCTTCTTGTACTGTTATGAGATCTTCTTCGCTTATTCACGTTAAAGAAAATCAAAGTATCGACCAGGAACCGTATTCATGGCCGTTGGTTAAGCCTAAACCGATCACGATCACGTGACAAACCATCGGTTACCGACCTTTGTTGGGAGCGATGGTTTATCACGTGATCGCGATCAGTTTAGGCTTAACCAGCGGCCGTGAATACGGCTCCAGAAGTCATTGATCGACCCTACAAAACCCTAGGAGAAACCGACTTGTACGACAGTTATAGCCTAATCATAAACTTCGTGTAGAGCACGTTGTTCCACTTACATCTGGGTCATTCGCCCCCTACAGTTCCCCCCCCCCTTCCGGTCAGGGGTCAGAACTTACAACAAGCCTCTAGCTGAGTTAAAGGCTGCATGGTCTACCTGGTAATGTTTATCTAGGATTTTTCTGGGCGCTTATCGTATGGGGCGAGCTACAAATGACTAGAAGCTAAATGTGAATTCCGCCAGAGATCGGCTGCAAAGTATGACTAGTCCGCTAGTCATCAGTCAGGCTTTTGTCACGGTTCTATCATAATTCTATCGTCTTGTGGTTGGACTAGTTACTGCTTTGGTTATTATGACCAGCCTGTTTGCTAGAATGGTCAACGATTGCTGCTTTTATCATGACCAAACCCGTTTGCCAAAATGGTCAATGGTGGATACGGCGGAAGTCAAGATAGTTTAGGTTCACTGTGCTCCTCCTCAAACCAAGAAATGTATTCATCTGGTTTTATTACCGCAAAAAGAACTTCTACTCAACGTGAAGCTTTCCCTACAACCACTGTATTGTTGCGAAATGAAAGCAGAGAATGTCATTTCGTCTGGCAGATATTCACCGTAGTTGCTGTAACATTAAAGTAACTTGATACTCAGCCAGATAGATTCGCTAGTCTTTGTGGTCAAGAGAACCGCAAACAGTAAACTAAAAGGTCACATCGGTGAATTTAATTCGGAAACCATCTAGATCGAAAGCAGAGCTAAGAGCAAAGGCATTAGGTTTCTGATTGAAAATAGACCTCTAAAGACATTTAATCCTGTTGTTTACCTAATGCCTTGTCAGCTTCTGTGCAGTATAATTGATAACACAGGGCTGGGATTCAGCGTTTTAACTTTCTTGTATGCGGACTAGTTCCGACTTAATTTGTTTTTAATTTATCGACAAACTAAAGACAAAGAGTGTGTTGTTCTGTCTCCCAACCTTCTAGCTCATTACGTTATGCGCATTAACAGTATGTCGCTAGTTGATTGATGGTTAAAATGAAGCATCTTAAACCCTGTGTTAGTTCAGTAAGGCATGGCACAACAATAAAATGAAAACGAGCTGTGGGGATTGCATCGATTCTAAAATATCAGTGTGGAGAAGGGCGTAAAGACCCAAAGTCGACTGGTTCAGCCTTTTCCAGAGCGACATCTAGCCGTGCTCGCTCAAGTGGCAGTGACTAGTCCGTACATTAATGAGAGACCTTTTTCATCTAGTCCTCTAACGTCCTTGCTGTTCGCTTTCCATGTCGGAAAATCACCCAAAGCGCAAGTTCGTGGAAGGAAAAAAAAAAGATTAACATGTTCAGGTTCATGTATCAGTTGTCAGAGCTGACACTGGAACTACAAGTCGTCTAACTTGTGATCTCGTCTTATGATGATTACGTGTCGCTCTTTCTAAGACTTAGATTCCGTCACAGCGAGCGAAGTCGGGGGAGGAGTTGGGAGTGGAGCGGGAAAGCCTCGCGTCCGGTATTTGATATTACTTTAGAAAATTGAATTTTTAGGCTGGGGTGGGGAGGGGGGCTAACATGTAAGTTTCCTTGTGGAAACTGGTTATTTATTGCGCTGGTGTTTCACCATCTGTCCCTGCAGACGTTTTTAAAGTCTTCTGGAAGGCACTTGGTCCCTTTGTAGTTAAGTCGTTAAGCAATCTATCTACCACGCAGAAAGAAGGGGTCTTTGTATTCCAAAAGCGGACAAGACAATCATTGAAGACTTATTTCCTTATTGAGTATAGTTTCTAAAACTGCTTCCTCATCTGTAGCAAACAGGCTGAAGTGTGTCTTGCTATTACTGAGTAGCGAGGACTAGACAAGCTTCATGAAAAATAGGTACCTATAGGCGATAATATCCGCTTGGTCTACCATTTAATTGCGTACTTATATACGTCACGACCAGAACTGGCAGCTGAGACACCACCGCCTTTCCTTTCGCTGACGTCACAAGTCTAACGTAAATCTCAGTATTTTCTCGTTCTGCGGAGGCGGCTGGTGCAGCATGGGGACGCGTCGATTCCATCCCAGTTCGCTACAGAAGACATAGTTATACAAACGACCAGACTATCAATTATTCACAGAAAGCTAACAAATGGTAAACAGCTGCAAAGCTACTATCATAAATACATATATTTAGTGTTTTAGAGGGATGGCACTTTTTGCTTTAGCGAATCCCTGTCAGCTGCTACCTTCATCTTGTTTCTCCGTCTCTCCCATTATATTGCTTTGTGATGGGCTGGAGACCAGAAGAATAAAGTTTCACGCTCTCATTGCCCCCCCCCCCGCCCTTTTGTATGTGCATGTGTGTGTATGTGTGCGTGAATATATATATGTGAGTGTGTGTGAGAGAGAGAGAGAGAGAAGTGAAACCTTTCCCAATGATCAGAGAAGATTACTACGCAACAGAGTCGTGCCAATCGTTCATTCATCATCCCATCCACAGAAACAGGAAGCCATCCAGCGCCCAGCCGAAAACCCTTTTACGGATCACACCTCACTATGTAAGCTTTCAAACTGTCAAAACTTCCTGCTGACGTTTTGACCATTCAATGTTCTGGTTGGGCTTAGCATTTTCAGTGGTTTCAGTTTAAATGGAAACGGAGTAACTTTTAGACATTTCCCTTTACATGAACTGTTTAGTTCCTTTGGCAGTGGTGGTCAGCAGCGTAGGAGCGTGTAGATGAGTTGTTTCATCAGTCTTCTCACATTTCCTCTGTGTGTACTTTCCGAAGCCGTTTTATGCGACTAAATCCCATATCCTCTGAGAGATTCTGTGGCATACTTGAAAGCTTGCATCCATTAAAATAAACTCGCACTCATATATATGTTTATTTGAGTAACAGTCGTGTATAAATCGATCTCAGCAGAGATGTGTCATTATACATGTACATGTAAGCGCCCATAAATCTCGCAGAGTGCACGGACATTGCAGGTACTGTCGTTTTGAAAGCAGATTCGCAGTAACGTGTAATGCCGACTAATGTTAATCCTCTTAGTTAATTTTTTTATTATAGTACATTCTGTGTCCTGTGCGGTAACACGCAGTGCCGGTCGCTAGTCCTATTCGTCATTCTTAAGAGAGTGTGTGGGAGCTTTGTTCCACAAGGCCAGTGGAGTTGCGTGGTAAGGGAGATAACCAGCCTTCAGCACATTCCCTCCCACTCTACACTCTGCAATCGACTCGCAGAAGCGCGAAGTGGGGGGAAAAATACAGCTGTGCAGGAACAGAACAAACGCCACACTCAGAGATTCCTTCATTCTCGTGTGTCGTTTTCATTTAGTTACCCCTCATATGGCGTCATATCAGGGTGCAAGACAAGACGAGCCCTGCCTGTAAAACCAAAATGTCGCTAATGTTTATCAATGATACCTGCGTTTCCAGGAAGGAAAGAAAAAAAGAAGGAAGGAAGAAAAGATAGAAAACCAAACAAAACCGAAGAAGAAAGGACGGACCGAAAGAAGGAATGGAATTTGGTGACTTGACTTCTGACCTGCCGTCGTCTTTCGTCATTCTCCCATCATTCACTCTCCCCCCCCCCCCCCATCCCACCTTCAGCTTCAGTTTTCCAAGAAGTACACAGACCTTGATAGTTTCGTGTTTGCGAAGAATATCTCAGCTCTAGAATTAACAAAGTTTATTACCGAATCACGTAGTTTCCAGACACTGACGTTTCGGATAGTGCTTCGTGACAGAGGAAAAAGCAGTATATTAATAGCTGAATGATGGTCAGAAAAGGGCGTTAACCTTCTGCTAATGTTATTGAGAGAGAGGTCCAGAAGACATGTTAACACACTCACATGTTTTGCTAATATCGTGTTGGTGCACCCCGACGCCTCTGTGCGCGGGCGGAGTGCAAACTTGCATTTAAACGCCCACAGGAGAGAACTGCTGGCCTCTTCAATTACTGCAAAGAAGTTGACATATGCTTCAGCGTGTTTTCTTGCTAAGACTGGTGACCTGAACTTTCTCTGTATCGTAAATTATTATTTCTTTCTCTCTCTCTCTTTCTCATATATTCATTCTCCCACCCTCCAGTCTCCATTCCTCCCTTGCTTCATGTTTCCGGCTTCCTGCTTGCGAGACAACAGACCCGAGGTTTCATGACAGTCTTGGACGTCACCAGATAAGAGCTGAGGGCGAAGTCTGAGAATGAAGATGTGTTCTCAATAACGGGAAACATTTCCTGTTAGAGCCGCGCGTTGAGCCACGACTGACGACTGCTGCAGAGCAACCGTTGGCACGCCTCTGCTTTCCGTTGCTGGAGCATCTTCTGTGCTTTCCTCAGCATCCGGAACTCTTTCATAACAGGGCAAATGGCTTGTAAAAACGGTTCCAGAGCAGAAGACAATTCCTGCCAAATGTCTTCAACCCTGCAGGCTAACTGTGTATCCCCACTGGCTCCTACAGCTTTAGCAAAGAACAGTGGCGTATATAAGGGTCACCTGGGAACAGAAGGAAACAATGCTGCCTTGAAATGAGGTCAAAGACACAACGGGGACTGTGTGTACCCGTGCGCATGCGTGTTACAACTGAGACTGCCGTGGACGCAAAGGTCCATCCCATCAGACATTATGCAGCACAAGGCACTAATACCTTTTAGAAACCCTACAGGACATTAGTTGTAACAAGAACGTGACAGTGGAGAAATTTGAAGTGATATTGAAATATTAGGAAATAATGAAAGCCTGACTGGTTTGGGGTTATTTTATGTCACGAAAATTTACTTCTTTCTTAAATTCATTTTTTAAAAATTTAGTCCGTTTTATTTTCTGGGGAGGTTGATGCGTTATTTTCAAATAAAAACTTCCGACCATTATATAGACGCGTGAGATTCTAGTGTTTGGTCTTGCTAGTCGCCACACTGATTCCGAAGATGAATGTTTTTTCCAAAGACAATTAGTGGCTTTTGTTTTCAGAAAGTGGAGAGACCGCACGATTGATAAAATATCGAGTATTCGTTCTCAGAAAGCAGCCATTTACTGCCGCGAGATTGCGTAATCGGAGTATTAAAATGGTTTGCGGGCAGGGCGCAAGCACTGTCCTATTACTTCAAATATACCGACCTGGCTTCCTCTTCTAGCCCATCCCTCTTTTGATTTGATTTTATTTTTGAATGGTCTAAAAGTATGTTATGGGAGCCGAAACATGAAAAGTAGGTTACGGGAGTTGGAACATGAAAAGTAGGTTATGGGATCTGGAACATGTCCTGGCTATGGAACAGCTCCCAGCCTTCTGCCTCCAGTGTGAAAGCGAGCTGGTTCGGGAAAATGGTTTTCCATTACCTCTCTGGGTTTGGGTGTTCGTTTGCTTGAAGGGCACACAGGCTGCATGGGACGTATTTCTGGGAAGCGGGCAAAGCATGAAGTTCTGATTAAAAGATTGAAACTGTTTTTGATTGGTTTCTTTAAAAAATAAACAGATCTGGCGGTTACAGGCAACACTGAGCTGTGTTAATGCGCACAAGGCTCTGTTAGCAGACTGGACCGGAGACGGAAGGCTTGGAAAAACAAAGAACGAACCCTTTGTAGACGTCTCCTGTTTGCAGACGTGGTTGGACTTGAGTTTGAATGTCGTCTCTCACTTTTCTTTCCATGCTTTTCTTTTCTCTTTCTCTCTCTTGCTTGTTTGCACCCCAGTCCTTTTGCATGCACACCAGCACGCACGCGCGCGCCCTGTCGAAAAGAGAAAGAGAGAGGGAGGACTTTGGAAACCATCTTTGAAAACTCAGGATATTTCACAGACTTTACGTGTGGCGTGGTGAAAGGATAGTGATAATCTCGACAACGTTGTCCAGGCATACTTGACAACACTTCTAATCCACCGTCACCAACTCTTGTCAGTGAAAACGAAGGAATTTCGGAAGCCAGGAGGTGACATTCGTTCGCTTCACTTGTCGCTTAAAATGAAATTTGCTGCCGGTCAGAGTTATATTTGCACTTACTAAGGCCGCCAGAGGGGGAGAAAGGGAGGCGTGATGGGAACACGAAGAGAGAGAAAAGGCTGACCGCAGTTGCTAACAAAAACATTTATGCCTCATATTGACAACTTAACCGCTCATTTGGCGGCCAAGGGCTATCTTTCGTTTGTAATATATCACACTGAGTGTAAAGCAAGTCGAGGGTGTAGCATACGAGATTTCCAACAGGATTATAAAGTACTGTATGTCTGCGATCTTCTCTTGAAACAGCTGTACAGTTAAACGTGTCGTGAATATGTGTTGAGGTCACGCGCTTTCATTACCACCCCCGAACGCCAGAGAGAAGAGAGCTCATATTTTCTGACACAAAGTAATGCATGACAATGTTTTTTCTTTAATTTTTAATGTTCTTTTCGTTGTTGTGTTTCTCACTGGCAGTTATGCTTAAACTTACCAGATACTGCTGCTAACTAGATGGAGAAAAGAGTGTAGTTATCGCATTATGTGTTTGTGAGAGAGAGAGAGAGCTGAACTGTAGTTCTCTCCCTCTCCTGTCCCTAATCCCCTCTGGCTTTTCATATTCTACCCTTCCTATTCGTTCTAGGAGTTGGGTGGGGAAGGGGCTGGAAAGATAGAAAATGTGGAGGTGTGTTTAGACTGCGCCCTGCCTTTTACTTGCAGGCTGTTGTTTCTTTGTAAACTGTGTTTATCCCAGAAACAAACAGGCTTAAATGGCAAGGGATAAAAAAGCATGGTTTCCTTAGCTTAAGTTTGCCACCGAGCCGAAAGGCTTAAAATGCATTAGTGTATGGCTGACAAACTTTCTGGCGACATCAACTCCACAAAATTTAGGAGTTCATTGTAACATCTTAAATTGCGCAAAAACGATCATCTTCAGTTTGCTTCCGATAGTGGCTTTTCTTAAAATTTAAGAATTTGACACTTATTGTAAGTTAAAAATTAAATGTAAAGATGGTGTACATACATGTAAAGATGGTATACATACATCTTAAGACGGTATACAAACATGTAAAAATGCTATGCATACATGTAAAGATGGTGTACATCTAAAAATGGTATACATACATGTAAAGATGGTATACATGTAAAAATGGTATACATGTAAAAATGGTATACATACATGTAAATATGACATGTAAAGATGGTATACATACATGTAAAGATGGTATACATACATGTATAGATGGTATACATACATGTAAAGATGGTATGCTAACAGAAGTCTTAATCATACTGAGAAGCAGTGCCAAGCAAATTAGGCAGTGTTCTGATATATTGCCATAAACTTTGCATTAACCAGATGATTGAGGTCTTCTTAATCGGGCTGATGTTTGTCCTGAGCCTGGGCTGGCTTGCATGGGCGTTCTTATCTCCACTACCGCTCGGTCGTAAGGCCCATTCTCCCTATGTAAATTACGTACACCTTTACAAATGAACGGGAGATAAAAACGCTTATGCAAGCCAGCCTTGGCCCTTATAAACGTATGCAGGTGTGCATATGTGACTACGTTAAGGTAAGAAGAATGCACCCTTGTCTGAAGAAAAAAGCCCAAAGGCTATTTCTTCTGATGTCAGTGAGAGAGAGAACTAACTTTTGGTAACGCGCCTCTGATTACCATCGTGTCTGCATTTACTTAGATGTTTGTGTTCTGTCCATTAGTTTTTGGAGTCTTTCAAACCAGCGCTATGCGGTATGATTTCAAAATGACTCGAAGTTATCAAAGTCTTTAGAAGCAGTACTATGCGGCATGGCTTCTAGTGGTCTCTCTTCCCCTTGGCCTAAGGGGCTGGATACCTCAGCTAGTAGAGCTTCGGACTAGCAGATGGAAGGTTGCTGGTTCGAATCCTGGTGTGGCCAAGGATTATTGCCTGGCATTATATATTGTGCAAACTCCCTTTGATCATTCCACGCACATTAAGCTGCCTGGCCATCTTACTACAGCTATCAGTCTGGTGATTCTTTCAGTGGATACCTACGTTTAGTCCACCGTCCTGATATGTACCCAGTTTGCGGCGGGACTTTAATCAACCAACAAAGAGTGAAAGGATAGGAGAAACAGTTTTATTACCCTGCAGATTTTCAGTGCCATTCGCCGTGAAATCCCGTGTTTACTGTAGTATAGCGACAACTTCAAGACACAAATAATGTAATGAAGTAAGCGAACGTGAAGCCGAGAAACAACATACAGGAATATTTATTAAACCAGAAAGAAAATTTGCCAGTTCTACAACAAAGAAGAGCCAAGTGATATTGGAAGTTGTGTTTAACGCTATGCCATGTGATAAATAAATAAATATTGTTTGATAGGGAATTGTGGATTGTTATTCGTTTATTTACTCCTTTCTGCGCCGTCTGGTGCTTGAGGCGATGAAAGAGAACGCCACTTCTGTCTGCCGCTATGGAAGCTGTCTGCAGGATCAGACCACGGGTGTTGAGTTCTCGCTCCACTGTTGCGCGCCAGGTTTCTTTTGGTCTGCGACTGTTTCTCTTTCCCTGTGGTGTCCATCTTTGCGCTATCCTTGGCAGTGAGACGCCTGGCTCTCTACATACGTTGCCAGGCCAACCTTATCTTTGTTCTTTGATGGTCTTTTGGGATCGTTGCCATTCCTTCTCTGAGTCTCGGTGTGTCATTGGATATCACGTTTGGCCAGAACATCTTCAAGATCTGCCGTAGGCATTCTGCTTTCGCTCTCCTGTTAATATACATCGACATTTAAAAAAAAACATTCACGGCAGTGTACGGTTTGATAATGATAATGATGACGATGATGGCCGCAATGGTGGTGGTGGTAGTGGGGGACGGGGCGGGGTTTAAGTAATATGAGGATGATGATAACAACTGGAACAGGAGTAACCTACTTGCTAACCTAGTTTTTGATAATGTTCATAATAACATGGTTATATAACAGAAAATTTCTAAAACAGGCTGTTTTAAAATTATCTCTATTTTCACCAATAACCCAGAACTGTAATTATGTTTTACGCAGATATTACAAAATTGAAGGCTAAAGATCTGTGAACTTCCGTGAGCTATAACCCAAATTCAATAGTAAGTTTCCGTGCTATTGACCCACTTTCTTCTATGTGTTTTAATGTTATTACAATTTAGAAAATGGCGTTGATTGAGAATGACTATTTCCTTGTCTTTTTTAAGCTTTGAACAATCTATACTGAGTGTAGTGTGCGGCTGTAGATTTTGCAGCTGACAGGTTTAGAAGAAAAGATTTTTGGTTAGGGACAAGGAAGTAAGTATTTGGTGCAATAGCAGTGTCGAGATAGATTAAGAAATATTGACATTTCTTTGAAAAAAGCTGTCCGTTGTAAACAAAATCGAACTTTGCGGTTGTCTGAATTAGCGTCCTTACAGCAGACCCTAAAGCAACAAAATCAAAACCTGATCAAAGGCCCTCTTCAGAGGTTTTCATTTCTTTCTTCCTTTGTAAGCCCCAACCACAATACTGCACTGCGGACAGACCTTGTATTATTACCAGTTTCGATTTGTTCGTCCATGTGTGTGTTCGCCCGTCCATAACCCCCCTCTCCCACGACGGCCTGCGTCTTTAGGACGTCATCTTTAACAAGCCCATTGCAAAACTCGACAGGAACTGAGCACGAAACTATCATGTCTCAAAGGCTGTCAAACTCATTAGACATTTTAAGATGATCCCCACATCTAAGAAAAAGAACACTGAGGCATACTTTAACGGGTCTTGTAGTTCATTTCATTTGGCCTCTTGCAATCAGCTTTGGACTTCTTTTCATTTTAACTGCTACTTATACACATACAGAGTTACACGGGGAAAATACTTATTTCTTGTTACAGCCGGTAGAATTCAAGATTTGATTTTTTCTTCAGATAGACGGAATTTATGGTGAGCTTTTTTTTAAATCTTTGTTCGTCTGGGCTTGAACTTTGAACACCGACATCCACTGAAATGTCTCGGTTCAGATTTCAAAAGTTTGATAATTGGCGCACTTTTTATTTTTTTTACAAAAAAACTTTATTAAAACTCTGGTTGCAGTGTTCTTTGTTTTCTTTCGGACAACAGGAAAAAATCAAGAGATATGATAACTTAAGTCAGTGTGGCAATGAATGGGGCGCCTTGCCTGCCGCTCTTTTCTTTTTCTTTTTTTTTACGTGCGGCGCCACACGACACCAAAACACCCATTGAAGGCAAGAGAAGTCATTTGTAACATGATCATGGCACCACGAAGAAAGATGTACCATTGTCACGGTACCACGAAGAAAGATGTCGCATGAACGTCTCAGTCACCGTTGGCATAGAGAAGACCACAAGTTCTTTGTCGTTCAGTTCTTTTATTGACCATACTCTGTACAACCGGCCATTAGGCCTCCCTTCTCCAACATACACCAAACTAGAACTTTGTAGTTTAATCACGAAACACTAAATCTCAACTTTCTATCCCACCATTTCGTCGACCTGAATACCTTCATCAGTCGGTCCCTCTATCTATATTGTCTTCCCCCACCAGGGTTTATATACCTAACCTAAGTGTTAAATGTTGGATTCCCACGATCTGCACGTGTGATTGTGAGTGGCATATGCGCACTCTGTGGCCCTCGTGGACAGTGCATGTTTGGAACTATAGCTTCTGTGTTTATGGTTAACTGAGTGCTGGGCGGCTAAAAGTGATGTGCCTGGCCTCCCTAGTGTCTGTCTTGCGCTTCCCAGACCTGTTCCCAGGTCTGCGTTCCCAGACCTGTCATATGTCCAATGTCCTCTCCCAAACTGTACTCTAACAATACACCTAACTAGCATCTCTGTTACCTACAGATGGCACGCATATTGTTATACCTGGTTTTCTGTTGTTTTTGTACTTGCTTGGGTTTTTTTTTGGGGGGGGGGAGGAGGCAGGGTTGGAAGGGGATTGAGATTTATCGAACACGTATGCTTACAACTCATCCCCTGACACAACCCTGCCTCGTTCTGGCAGCAGACTGTTGCAAATTTCATCGACGCAGAGGAGAAGGGAGGGACCAGAAGGTAGGTCCCTACCTAATATTTGCTAAGCAGTCTATGGGGCGAGCCACACTTCCTGCTTTGTAAGGCAAGAGAACAAAAAATGCAATTTGTGAGACTGGTCGAGACAGTTCGAAACACACAAAACTCCCGCGCGGCATCTTTCTTCCGCAAATTCATTTTGTTGTTCTCAGTGAGAGTTTTTTTTTTTTTTGCTTTAAGTTCAGCGAGTGCGATCATTTGTGACTGTATGTTTAGTTTGTGTGTGCGAGGTGGGGAGTTTGTTATTACGGTGTTTGCTCGTGACGGGGCGTTTCAAGCTGATAGACTGCAGGGTGATTTAAACCATTCCTGGTGTTTAGATTTACTTCAGCTTTTCTGAATAGACTTCATTATCCCCCACACTGTCTGTTTAGCGGAATTCACTGCAATTTGTAGGCAATATGTGCTGTTGTCCTCTATTATATAAACACTCTTCTTTTGTCTCGTTTAATGACTGTTTTGCTGGTTCCAGTGAAGTGGTTTTTTTTAACTTTGACTGATTTTAAGGGTTTTTTTCAGTTAAATTCTGTATCTTTTAAGGAAAATAGGGACATGCTTTCTTGCTGTCGCATACCAGATGAGGAGGCAGCCCGTTTAATGTCATGTTGCTCTTCAGAGTTTTGTTCTTTGTGTACTTTTGTAGGGAACAGAGTTGGAGATGATTCTAACCGAAGGCGATATCGACACTTCCGTCAAGCAGGCAAACAAGATTTCTGCTTTCTATGAAGATTCTGACGGCGATTGCACCATGTACAGAGGACCGGGCATCAGTCAAAACCCGCAGGGACCAGGTGTTGTTGTGATACAGGTATGAGTGATGACAACAGATAAAGACATTATAAAGTACTCTGCAGATGAAGAGGATGATAGTTCAGCTATAAGATTCCTTTTCGTTGCCAACCAACAGCTCTTCTTTATATTGTGTTTGTGTGTGCTTGCGTGAGAGAGAGAGAGAGAGAGAGAGAGAAATCCTGTGCAATTCCTTTCGAGTGCACGCGCGCGCTTGCGTGTGTGTGTGTGTGTGCAAGAGCGAGTGATGTTCGTTTTTAACAATTATGCTCCATAATTATACAATGTTTACAGAACACCAAACGATACGTATACATGCATGCATACATGCATACTGCACCTTGAACTATGGGCAACTTTAACCGTAGTTGTTGGTGTACTGTGTAACAAGAGTGAAAAGTAACTCGAGTTCAGCATTTACTTTTAGAGTCTGGGGGGAGTTCAGCCACGTGAAATAAAAACTGTGCACACCATTCCTTATTATGTTATGGTAGCTGCTTTTGTACCTAAACTAAACAGTCCTTGTTATTGCTCATTTTGTACTTTCTTTTGTGTTTGAAACTCTCCCTTACACACATTAACACACACTCACACATACGCACACACTCACACGCGCGCGCGCGCGCACACAATCTCTGTTTGAATACAAAATCTTGTTTTCCCATTTACGACTGCCTCTGCCTTTCTTTTTTGATCCTTTTCCGTTACTTTTTTTCGTAGCTACGCTTTCTTTCTTTTCTTTCTTTCTTTCTTTCTTTCTTTCTTTCTTTCTTTCTTTCTTTCTTTCTTTCTTTCTTTCTTTCTTTCTTTCTTTCTTTCTTTCTTTCTTTCTTTCTTTCTCTTCCATTTTTGCTAACGACGACAAATTCAACATCTTACAATAAATTATCTGGAGCGACATCGAAAATTTTCACACGTTTTTCAAATTAAATTATTATTATCTTTAAAACATCAGCAATATTTATGAGTACTGGACGAAGGGTTTCTCGTTATTTCAAGATTAATGACTTCTTCTGTATACTGCAGGCACCCAGGTATCAGGAGTTTAATATCCAAAAAGAGCAAATTGAGTTTCATGGATTTCCACTTAGAGACCTATTGGCTTGTCGAAAATGTGATCTATGCTCTCCGACATGTCAAACTTTTTGGAGTTTGATGGCAGCAAGTCACACTGCGAAAGATTTTACCATTCGGATCGCTGAGGTTAAAAAGGATTCGTATTCTGCTTGAAATTTTTTCTTCGTTCATTCGTCGCGTTGAATGTATGTTTGGTTAGTGGGAAATCTTCCCTCAGTACTGAAAAAGAAGCTTTCCTTTGGACCCTGACTATCTGCGCACTCGTACTTGTCTAGCGTCGTGTTCTAAGTTACCAAATCATCGGCTGTCTTCGCCGAGGTTTGTACATTGCAAAGTGAAAAATGAGCATTCGCGAAGTGTCTGAACGAGGTTTAGCGCTTCGCTGGTCTAGGAATTTGACATCGCGGGGTGTCTGCAACGCGCCGTGATTAACAGGGGATTGATGGGTCTTTTGTGGGGAGCTGCAGAACTCCGAGCACTACAGCTGAATGTGTTTTCACATCTTC
>SMGT01010267.1:310104-352419 GCA_004794575.1 Lanistes nyassanus
GAGATCTGGAGAAGAACGCATTACCAACTGAGCTATCCCCCCCCTTAACCTCTTTTGCGGCATATTGGAATGCAACAGCTCCCGAAGTCATCTTTGCGAAATGAGCTGCGCATTTCGTTCTCTTCGGCTACTCCATTAGATTAGAACACGGCTCCGGTGACTAGATGGGGTGTTTCTGGCTTGTCTGGAGTAGTTCGCTTGGCGTATAATACCTGAAAACAGGAGACTGATTAATTAAAAAGCGACGACCCCCCCCCCAAAAAAAAAAATCAAAACCAAAGGGGTTTTTGAAGTCGTTCTTCGTCTGCAACTTTTTTATCACTACACGCGCCACTGACTTAACCCGCGTGTTCATGTTTGGTATAACAAATCATTAGCAGTGTTCTCCCCCGTAGGGGCTGATTTATTATCAGATCATCACCGAAAATATGAAAGCATTTGCTATTCTTTCCATTGTACTCAGCCATGTACGCGTATTGCAGAGGGCTCTGAATTCTATTCCAAAACATACTTTAAAATGGTTTTGTTAAATCCTTCATAATTAAGAAACAAAGAAGCAACATCCCAAAAAAGCCAGCTACAAACAACTTTAGCCAGACATAGTTTGAGCCTTTCGATGTTGGCTCCTGAATTTTTTTTCAGGATCAGCTCACGGCTAAGCAGAAGTTATCTTCCTGATGAGCATTTTATTACAATGTAGAGATGCATTCCGAGGGGATTTAATTTCCCTGTACTCTTGGTTTCTTGGTGTTTATTACGTTAAATTGTCTTTGAAATTCGGCAATGCCTGCTAGCCAGAGCAAACATTTTTTAAATTGTTGTTTCATGTTCTTTCGCCATTTTTGTTTCTTATTTAAACTTCAACAGCTCGACAAAGGCTGGTTACAAACCTGTCTGCTTGACTGCATCTCAATGTACGGATGTACATGTAGCACTTAACCCTGACTGATTTTCTGCTGCCTGCTGGTTTTATATAATATATATATCTGAAAAACTTTGCTTCGTGACATAAAAGTCTGTGGTCACGTTTCCCACCCTAGTTAAAAAAAGTAATAAAACATTATTTTTAAAATCTTCATTATTTGGATGAGGGTCTTAGCTGCAGAACGTTTGTATGCCGTGCAGTATTGTGTCCCGATTACGTCATCCGTCTACCCAGCTTTTTACACTTAGACACTGTTGTTGACGTCACCAGAGAAAGGCTGGAACTTGATCCTTTGTCCCACTTCCCTAAGGGCCGATGGTTAAAAGTCCTTGTATTGATTCCCACAGGCACTTTCCTTCACTGAAGTTTTCGCAATGGTGGATGCATGTGGATACACAAGATGAAGGCATGAGTTTGCAAACGCGCGGGCGCGCGCGTGCCTGCATGTGTGTGTGCGTCCACTAGTTTCGCGAGTAAGCAAAAGAGTACATGCGTGCGCCGTTTGGGAGGTAAAGATGCGCTACTTGGTCCCACATTCATTGATCTGTCAGGTAAATGTAAGTTCCCGCATTCTAGCATTATTCTGAAGCTAGGCTGCACAGAGAATACATTATCAGCAAGAGTATTAAGATTTCAGACCGAATTTCATCGGAGGCAGTGAGATCCGTGCAGACATCCAATCTTAAAAGAACAGACGGATAAATCATTTGTAGTATTACTACCTGATATCTGTATTAATCAGTTAGATGCTCTTCTTCCATCCGAAGGGGAAAGTATCAGCGTTTCGGAGTTTTACAGTAATCTGCGCTTGGTCATGATTTAATCGTCAAGCACAAGAAAACACACCAAGTCAACAAAAGTTTGAAGACCGATGGGTTTCCTTGTTAAAGGTAATTTAAGATGTTCAGGATTTTTGTGGACGGGGCTGCACTTTGTTAGCGAGATTTCCTGTTCAAACTTTTTCTCTTAGGTTCCCACTTGGTTGTTTACAAAAAATCTGATTAACAAAATCGAAGAAGGCTTAGCACGTATTTAACTTTTGCGTCAAGAGGGAACTTTCGTTTGAACGTACTTTTAACATGCGGAGGGGTGAGTGTCAGTCTTCTTGTGCGGTGGGATTTGAAACTCGTAGAAGCAGGAAAAAGCTCTTAAAAGCTGTTCTTAACCGAGCGAATTGTCTTAGTTCGGCGAGGCTGGCCATGTCGATCACACAAGGAAACTTTCTGGAGACTTCCATGGAAGATGGCCAGGATTAAGGGAGTGTTAACCGACGTCTGAAGTTGGAGCTTGTTTATCAAGACAAGCACAACAATGAAACGACCAACACCCGATTAAACGTGCGACGACTTCAAGCAGTCTATGACTGTGCCCCGGTATGACTACATTCGCAAAGTAGGACGTAGGTTCGTGCGGTTAGGAGAGCCCCCTGAAAGTTCCACTTTCCCCTCGGCAGTCTTAACTAGCCAAGATCTTAGGAAAGGACAAACTTGCAGCAGCAAAAAGAATGCTAGCCTTGCACGCGAGCCTATCAATCATGGTCCAGTTCAGATCAGTATACGCCAACTCTTTTTCCCAACCTTTGCGGCGCGCGTCATTAATTTTGTTATTTAACATTGTGTGAGATTTGTGGTTCTGACTGCAGGGTTTCGCCCCGAAAGTTTGCCTTTCTCTTCTTTCTTTCTATGCCTCCTGTGCCTTTCATGTCGGAGTAATGTCTTCAGTCATTAGATGGCGGTCCTTAAAAGCCCTCCCAAAGATTGCAGATCTAAATTCCCGGCATGGCTTCTCGTTCGAGAGGTCGCGGTGTCAGCGCTCCTCCTCCTGCCTTAAGTATGGCCTTGCGACGTATTTCCTGGGCAGCAGAGAGGACACTTTAGTGTTACGAAAGGGCAAAGAAGCATGCCAACGTGACCGCTGACCGACCGCAAAGCGAAGGCAGGATTCAAGGGCTGGTCGCAGCCGATAATTTTTCACCCAGCACGTGACACCCGAATGGACAGCGTACCCCTTGCGCCATCTGCTTGTTTACTGCTACCATATAACGAGGACGGTGGGCGTTTTTATGCGAGACGATCATTTACCTGCTTTTTCTTTCTGGCAGTGGTTATCCTCTTCCTTTCTTAAATTATGGTTTTGAACTGCTGACGATTTTGTTCTCCCTCCACTTAGTGTTATTTGCATCCATCTTGATCACCCCACCCAACCAACCCACCTGGGGAAAAAAGTGAGAAAGGTGGGGGGGGGGGTCACGAAAATGTGAAAGAAATTACCTGAACGAAAAATTGCATTCCAAGAATTAAAACCTGGAATTTAGTGTAACGAACGGAATATTTCTTCCGAACGTCCCATCCCGCGTACCTGCTGGTGATCGTAGTTTCTCGATTGTTTCCCGCATTCCGTTTTTCTCGTCAATATCGAGTTTATGCAACGCGTGAGGCCATCCCACATGCAGTAGATATTTTTGAATATTTTTAATTGTTAGCAGTACTCCGTGGTTCTAATGTTGTTAAGGCTTTTTCTTAAGTCTCGCAACGCGTCTAAATATCCCGCCCCCATCCTACTGTTAGGAGACGACAGGTTTTGGTTTATTCCTAATCTTTTGTTATCGTAAGAATTGTTCTGATACATGTTTCAGGTGAGTTTTGTGCTCGTTGTGAGTCACACATGACCACGCGAGTATAGGAAAGCCAAGATTTCGTAAACTTTTCACTCAAAGTAGAACACTCACACCCTAAAGTTTTAAGCAGAGGTCCTGTCCTTTATACAGCTGTACCACACGGTTGGAATCAGTTGGTCCTTAGCACCTCTGTACAGGCATCATTCATCGAGTTCAGCCTATCGAGATCCTTTTGCCTTCACCAAAATGTCAACTCATAAAGTTTCATCATTTGGAAATTTGGCTCCTTTTTTCTGTGATCACTGTGTTGAACCGTATTATAATTCAACGGTAAAAAATCAGTTATCTACTTTATATCTTTTGAAATTCATTTGCTGTATAGTGTACTATGCCGCAAACGCGACACGGTTATCCAAAAATTGTGGCCCTCTAAATCTGTTAAAGGTAAATATCTGCTGAAATTCACACGACTCTGTTGCTGTTCCGTTGACGCCAGCCATTCCATTTACAGGTACTGCAGAAGCAGAAAATGAGGTGTTCTATTTTGTTTCAAAGAGCATTGGTGTTTTGTTTGTTAGCGGTAAGCATCGGGGTCGTTCTAGCCAGTACAATACAATAACATACAGTTCAACACAATACCCAGTACAGTACAATAACATAAAGCCTTACATCTAATAGTAATATTAACAGAGTACAACTAATACTAATAAAAGAGAACAACAAAGTGGTATACAAAAAGTATAACAGACACCTCTAACAACGTGCTGCTTTAACAGTGAGGTACTAATCATGATAAATGTTCTTCAATTTCTTAGTCCTTATTGACTTTTTTTAAGTTTACAAGCCTTTGGAGGGTGTGTGAAGCAGCAAGAAGTTTTACAGTCGTCTTGTACAACTGGATAATTGCATGAGAACAAATTATGAAATTCAGTTCCGTATTCTTTCAGGGGACACAAAATACATTCTTTTCTCTCCAGAGGTATCATTCTATCGTTGTAGATATTGCCCTATTTGCCGGTGCACAACTAGAGAGAGATTGCTTTACAAACAAGAAAATGGTTTCTGCGATGACATTTGTGAAATAAAATGCAGTAGAAAAGTTATTCCCTCAAAAACACACTTTCTTACTTTGTGAACTGGCTGACGCGACTTTTAAATTCGCTAGTACTTTTTCGCCCTCGAACTTTTTTAGTTTATGGAAGGCTTTCCATACGAACAATTCAGGCTAGCTGATAAATGTGTATTTAAACAGACCAAGTCTAAGAGATTTTTGTAGAAATGGAAAAGAGATAAAACATTCATATACAGATGGACATGTAGGAGATATTTCTGATTGATTTGATTATGTTCACTAGGGCCTGAATCCCGACGGCACGATCCTGAGATTGAATGGGTCTCGGGTCCAGCCCTTAGTGTCCTTCATGTATTCGCTAGACGGTGAGTTTTCATGTATTAAACCCCCTTTCCTCTCCTCCCCCTTTCTTCTTCTTTCCCTCTTTCCCTCTTCTGTTTCTCGCTAGTCTGATAGTGTTATGATTTCTAAATCGCTCCATTCTTATAGTTCACAAAATACTCTTTGCAGTTAAAGCGCGCTAAATTTCTGGACTGGCTTGCATTGCTGCTCTGCCGCTTTTAAGACTGGTCGTAAGGGCCATTCACCCTGTGTATTTTATGTGAACCTTTGCGTAAGAATAGTGTACTTTCATGAACAGATGTGTGGTGCGCAATGCAAGTCTTGAAGCTGATGCTTATCGATCTTTGTTAGGGATTGCTGGTACTTTTTTAAACCAGGAAAATCTTAAATGTATGTTAAATCTTACAGCTGAACTTTGGGAAAAACAAGAAGTTGCTGCCGACAAATGTTGATGCAGAAAAGGGTACAAATAAATACAGGAGGATCTTTTTATCTGCCCAGTTAAGCAGAAACATTCCATATAAAAAAAACGGTCCAATCTTTAGCTGCGGGCTTGCTTAGAGTTGCACACAAGTCCCCGAGGAACAAAAACATTTTTTTTAAACGAAAGGAAAACGCTGCACATTTCATAGTATTTTCTTGTGAATAAATTGTTGTTTGATCGATTGTTGATGATAATGTGCTAGTGGCTTTCCGTTCGAAAATAATTTGAAAAGTAGAATCTTCGAGAATTATTGTTGTTGCGCTGCAAAGGGAACGATATTATGGTTTATTATATTCTGAATAGACTTTAATCTTTGTTCATTTCTCTCTCTCCCTCCCCTTCTCTCTTTCTGTATGTCTCTCACGCACGCACGCGCACTCGTACACACACACACCAGCACGCGTACATATAAATGCGCATGCACACATGCGAGCACATTTAAAGACAAAGAGAGAAAAAATAATAAGACAGTGAGGAAGCATTGGAGAGAGAGCAGTATGAACTAATGGCCGCTGACAATGTGCTGAAGAGGGTCGTGGGAATAGGACAAGACGGCTGTTGGTGTACTGGTGACAAGAGGTGTACATTAAGACCTAACAACATGCCTACCCTGCCCATTTGAGGTAGTTGGAGAGATTCAAATTACAAATATTACAGTACTTTCGACGCCGCTGAGTGACATGATAGATGGTTTTTGCAGTACCAGACATGGGAGACAGATGCATAGTGAATGAGCGGTGAATGACAACTGAGGAGAAATAACTTAGCATAAGATGCAAGTGTGTACTGATCGGAAGCTGTTAGGTATCGTCTCGTGGACTTGAGTTCTGCTGAATGCGTGTCAGTGGATCTCGCTCTTCAGAACTAATTAGAGGCTTCGCTTACCGTAGTGCTTCTGTTCACAGGATGCCTGGTAGAGAAGGCGAGAGAAATTGTCGATCGAAAGATGCATTATCTGGTCGCCATGCTTTCTAGCTTTGCTTTCGAATTCCCACCTTCCTTCCATCCATGCCTTGTGTGTGTTTGTGTGTTGGAAGGGCCCATGCTTAAGTGCGTGTACGTGTTTTGTTCCTCTCTGCCTTTTTATATGTCTCTATATGCATAGGTAAATCAGTTTCCTCGCTTCCATGGTCCTCTCTCTCTCCCTCCCTCCCTCGCTCCCTCTGTGTGTGTGTGTGTGTGTGTTCGCGTGCGTGCCTGATTTCCTGACTGTCTGTCTGCTTGCCTGTCTGGATGCCTTCCTGTTTGTCTTTCTGTACGACAGCCTACCTTCGTACCTGTCTGTCATTTTTTAAATCAATCAACCGATCTTTGTCCACCTGCCTGCTTGCCTATATTTGCATATATGTATGTATTTACCTTACCTACTGCCTTCCTGTCGAACACACTATGAGTCGAACTCGGTTTTCTCCCCCATGGCCGCCGCCAGACGTGGCAGCGCTCGTGCAGCACGTGCAGCACGCGGACCAGAGGAGACGCGACTGGAGGCGGCGGCTGGCTGAAGAGGACCAGGCTGTGCTCACGGAAGCTGCACAACATGGCGACCTGCTGTTAGTGGACGTTGTCGACGTGTATCGGGCCCTGCCTGTCAAGCTCCTCCACTGCCACGCGTGGTAGGTCTTTCTTAGCAGATCCACCCCCCACCCCACCCCGCCTCTGTCCCTTCATCACCACCGCCTCTACCTGCACGTTTGTTTGACGAGGAAGAGAGGTGACGACTGCTTTAAGTGATTACTCAAGTCCGTCTGTGTGTCTTTTGTGTCACAAAGGATAATGGTTTTTAGTTTTTGTTACTTAACGTCCACTCGCAAACGAGGTGCATATCAAGACTGCTGTTGCAAAACAGGCTTCAGTTCCACCCAGGCACATTTTACTGACACCGGGCCAACCAGTCCTAGAACTGTTCCCTATAGTGCCAGGCATATGACGGAGAAGCTACCAGACTGCTAATTTTTAAGTCTTAGGTATGACTCGGGTGGGGAACTACCGACCTCCCGCCTCGGATGGGCACGCTTTAACCACTAGACCACCCAGGCGGTCTACAAAATACGAACCGGATCTCTGAATGCTTTAGGTTTGCCTTATCCATCCTCAGGACAGCCACAGTACAGTACTTCGACAGTTCAATACCTTTATTTACTTCGTTTCTACTATGTGTAATCCCTGAGTTACCTTTCGTTATTTCCGTGTGCGATTTGACTACGACTTGACTTAAAGCTGAAATCGTTAAAATCCTCGATTGTTTTCAAATTCTTTGTATAGGTGTGGAAAACATTCAGAATGAGGAAAACAAGCAAGAAGCGAAGAATTGAGAAACCGAAAAGATTTTTGTTAAGGTTACCTCATTGCACATTTTCAGCCAATAGGAGCAGCCTTGGACACGTATTATTTATTCTCTTTCGGCATCGGACATTTTGACTGTTATTGAATGGCGAGTACGACTGAGAAAACGCGGTAGATGTCATTGTACCGTCATCACCAGCACCAGGAAACGTAGCAACAAAAGCTGAAGCAGTTTCTACAGGCTTAGCGGAATCGGATTTGCTACCGACATGATTGTTGTTGTCGTTCTGGTTGACCTCGTTCGTTCCAGGATTATAGCTAGATATATCATCAGAGGTTTTTTTTATAAATCAATCAGGATTTATTATAAGCTTCAATTTAAAAAAGATTGGCCATCAACATGAATTAAAAAGAAACAAGCCAAATTTATTATCAGAATGAGTATATATATATATACAAGCATCAAGTAGATTGGTTGGACAATCATTTCACTTGACACCGTGTTGTGAGGTGCTGCAAGACGTGATCAGTCGAATGGAGCTGAAATAACACTGGCCGAGAGCGGAAGGGCAATCTGTGTCAGACCTGCGACACTTGATATCAGCAAGGGTCGTGCATCTTTCATTGTCAGACATTCACTTGTGCACAGATCTTCTTCAGAAAGCAGCCTTGCTCACAGGCTTTTTGAGCACTCGTGCAGAAAGTAAGATTTAGAAAGGAAATGAAAGGTGCGGCGCAATGGTGAGATGAATTGCTTTCTAAGATGGAGATAACAGCACGTGAACTCAGGGTGATGGAGATTTGCAGCTGAGTTTGTTTTTAGGAGTGGGGATAGGAGGTAAACTTTCCCACATTTTGTAATACTTTATTTTTTAGATTAATTTTTTTATTTTTACTGTGTTTTACTTTTTTCTTGTTTATCTCGCTCCTTCGTATTTTTTCTGGGGCGGCCAGTAACATAGTGGTACTGAGTGCTTGCCACCGCTACAGCCGGCGTCACTGGGTGCAGAACCCATGTCTAGCACAGGTACGTTCTCTGCACGTGGCACCTGTTTTGCACATCTGGTTATCAGGACTTTTCTCCAAGTCCTCCGGTTTCCTCGCCCTTCCCCCTGCCTCATCACTTTTCCTTCCTTCCTTTCCCCAGTTGTGATATAACCTTCTTCGCTGACGACGTTAAACACAAAACAATTACTTTTCTTTCTTTGCATAAACTGCACTTCGTATAACATAAGGTTTTCATCTCTAAATTTTTCTCTGCAGCAACTTATGGTAAAAGGCCACGGATGTAACATTCAAATAGCTGATATTTATCTCAAGGTGCTGACCGTGCTAACCGGTGAACAGCTGAAGTTTTTTCATGCAAAGAATTTTTATGTATCACAAAATGTTATGTGCGTATTCTGTTGCTCCATTCCTATGACAGGAAGTTCGCAGGAAGCGCTGACTCGCTGCACGTTTCGACGTTCAAGTTGCAGAATTCACGGCCGATCCGCGCTTTCGTATGAAGAGGTTTTTGATCTTTGATTCATTATTGTGCAACAGGAATGATATTTGAACCAGAAAAATGGTGTATTGTGATTCGTATCTATTTTGAACTACAACTTGCCGAGATGTCAGTGTGTCATTTCTGGAGGTAATGCCAGATGATGGCGCTGCTGTAATTGCAGCAAGAAAAATAGCTTGTCTTTGGCCGTGGCAGCCTAATTCCTTGAGCGTATGCTGTCTAGAATTTCATGGAAAGTGGTTCGAATGTCGCGATCAGACGTTATGTGCTATATACTAAGACAACCCCATGTCAGACGTGCCATTAATCTGTAGTTCAACTGGACCAAGGAGAATTGCATTAGCTTCTTTTATTAACAGCAGACAAAGGGCAGCTATGCATTCTGAAGCTAGTAGCACTTCCCACTGCAGTTCACTGGAGTGAACAAAAGTCATGTTACTGAAATAAAATTAGTCATTTTTATTAATTTTTATGTGCTCAACACGAATATGACAGTCAAAATGCAAAATTGGCTCTAGTTTTTTTTTTAAATCTGCTATAATTATTGTTAACATCAAGAAATGCATGGCAATAGTAATAGGCCTATGGTTAATACCCTTAAAAAATCAAGTCATGGACTACTTCTTAGATTTCTTTGCCTGTCTCTTGTACAGCTGTTCGGGAGCATCTCTGGGAGTGTCCAGCTGCAGTCAGCCAGCATGGTAGTGGACCATTTTCCCTGGTATCTTGGTTCCATTGTTGCGATATCTTGATGAAAACGTCCGCCATGTTCATCACTAACCATACCACAGTTGTCAGGAAAGAAATCAAGATGGGAATGAAGGAAGTGGATCTTTAGAGACATATTGCAGCCAAGTTTCTGATACTGCATCAGCATGTCTTCTACTAGTTCCTTATGGTTTTCTGCCCTAACATTCCCGAGAAAGTTTGTAGACACTAGGCGAAAAGCATTCCATGCTTGTTCGCATCACCCTGCAGCAGGTTGTTGAACCGGTCATCTTTGAAGAGATCTCGAATCTGAGGACCCACAAAAACTCCCTCTTTAATCTTTCCCTCGCTGAGTCGAGGGAATTTTTCATGCAGTTATCGGAAAGCTGGCGAAGTCCGGTCCATGGCTTCCATCAAACCTAGTTTGATGTGAAGGGGTGGTAGTAGGATTTTGTGAGCCTCGACCAGAGCTGGGTGCTGGATGTTCTTCTTTCCAACTGCTACATTTTGTCTGCGAGTCCATTCCTTCCGCAAGTAGTGCAATTCCCTTGCTCGGTTATCCCACTGACATAAGAAACACATGTATTTTGTATATCCCTGCTGCAGTCCCATTAAAAGGGAAACTACTTTCAAATCCCTCACCGTGTGAAACTGGTCTCAATGCAGACGGAATGTTTGGGTAGACTATTCTCGACTTCTTTTGCTTCGTTATTCCACCGGAAAGAGGAGGAACCAAGCAGAAGTAACAGTCATGTGTGTGGTTGCTTGGCTCTCTCCACACCATGGGGACTGCAAACGGCATTGATGGTCTCTTGCCAGTCAACCACTGTAAAAGCTGTGTTGTACATGTAGCACAGCATATATGCGGGGCCCAGGGCTTGTCTTGGTCGCCAATCTTGCATCCGAGATAAAGATGATATGCCTTCACTAGAGAAGTGATACTCTTCTTCTGGTTGCTAAATGTCACTTTCCCACAAACATAGCAAAACTTGTCCACGGTATTAATGCATTTTCGAGGCATTAGTGTTCTGTATTGTAACTAAATGGATAAAATAATAACAGTTTTCAGAGTCGCTTAAATTGTATCGCACAAAGTCTGAAATATTTTAAATGCGCAACCTTTCCGACTGGGCTTTATATAGCACACTACTGACGTCAGCTTACTTTAGCAACTGCCTGGCAGTAGTGTTGCATTGCATCAGAAAATGATGAAATCAACTCTGGATGATGTGTCCATGATGCTATTATGCAATGTGATGCAATATTGCGTCATTCGAGGCTTATTTATGATGTTGTTACAGTCCTACGGGATAAATTTACAAGGTTAAACATAGAAAATGAACTATATGAAATATCATCAAAACGGGAGCCAATAAAAAATTTTCGTGGTCATATTCGTGTTCAGCACACCAAGATACTACAGATTGGGACCTTTTTAAGTCAGTAACGATTTCAGTGTTGACCAGTGTTGTCGGACGAGAATGACAAAGCTGGAAATTAGAAATACTTTTTATGCTGATTGGTGCATGGACGGTGTCTGTGGCTCCTCGTTAATGTTGGCTGCTACCCACGCAAAGGCCATTTTCACATTATGCGACTAAATTCGATGAATTCGGCGGAAAAGAACCAATTTGACCGTGCCCACCAAGATGTCGAGAAATATTCCCCGTAACGTCCGACCGAGATTGTAGCTAAAGCCTGTGGCTGTACAAAGATCTTATCCAGTATGTGTCGCTCGGCTGCTAATTGTTAGTCTAGTTCTTTACGCCACTTGTTGGACTTAGTTGTACAGTCTGCGTCCAGCTCACTGTGACAACAGAGTTTTGCTAAGAAATGGCCTGCGAAGTATTTTTTTAAAATCAGGTCTTGATTTTTTAAAAATCTGGTCTTGAATCTCAACTATATTTTAGTTATGACATATTACAATATCAATTACGGCATTTGTAAAATCTTTAAAAGTCATAACCAGTAAAGACATTATTACCCCATAGTTGAAACCTTACCCAGTTTTCCTAGAAGAGGACAATTCCAGGTTTAGAGCTCTTTGAGACCTGCTAAAAGTAGCCGCAGATGGTCTGATAACTCCAAATTATGGACTTATCAATGGTTGGAGGCTCTTTAAGTCACCTCACATCTCAGAGTGCCCGACGGCCTCCATATTTAGTGCTCTCCTGCAGCAAAAGAACTGAAGCAGTCTCTGGGACGGAGTTTCCTTAAAGCCTCATTCGCCCAGTGTGTTCACAGGGAGTGAGCGCTGCTCTGCCTTCCTACAGCAGACTGCAGAATTGGAGAGGAGGACGCGAGATGACTTCTCGCATGAAGCGAAAGCAAGCGAACGGTTGGATGTCTTATTTCGCGCGGAAGAGAAATCTACCGTGGCGATAAGGGACGAGAAGAGCTACGCGACTCTGTCCCAGCGAGAGATAAGTGTGCAGTCGTCTATCGAACCGGTGACAAATGTTCCGAACTGTGTCGAGGGCGAGAACTACTTGTGTTTGTAGGGGGAACTTTTTTATTTGTCTGAGTGGGTGACGAGTATCTGGTTTGTTTATCCAAGGCGCAGTCGTTCTGCCCACACCAGACGTGGTACACAACTGCCGGTCATGGTTTTCAGCAAGTTGCCTTGTGAAGTAGCGGGTACCGTGTGCATGTACCACATCTGGCAAGACCAGCTGGCCTCTGACCCTGTTCTGCCTACATATATCATTGAGCTGCAGCAATTGCCCTTATTTAATTAATAAATTGAATTGTATTGTATTGTATTGTATTGTATTGTATTGTATTGTATTGTATTGTATTGTATAAACAAGTGGTTCTCACCCTCGACTCAGTTCGGAGTTTTTTTCACCTGGTCGACTGACGAATGAATTTGTATATACAGTATAATCCACAGTTAGTGTGCACACGCCACAGTAGGGCTTGGATAGCTCTGCGAATATAGCTGCGGACTAGCGTGTAGAAGATTGGTGGTTCAAATTCATGAGTGGTTAAGGATTATTTCCTGAAGTTTAACGTCGTGCAGGCTCTATTCGGCCACCTCCCAAACATTAAACTGCCTCCTCTCTCTGCTCATCTTCTGTCAGTGTATAAAAAGCTCAGTAATAGGATCCCACCCCCCACGGAGTTAAATCACTGCGTGGTGAATGTAAATCTCTTTAAAATTACCTACCTATTCTCCACAGTTAGTGTGCAGTCTCATGCATTTTTACAAGTCAATCATTGGACTGTTAGCAGTCAGTTGGAATTGTATTGAAGTACCAGTATGCAAACGCAAAATTATGCTTTCCCATATTTTAATCTTTAAAAATCATTCATTTATTCGTCATAAACATAAACATCATTCTTTTAAATATTGTTTCTGTATCAAGGTTTCCCCTGCAAGAAACTTTTTGCTAGCTACCCTACTTCTTTACCTATAGCCTTTTGAAGTACGCAGTCTGGTGTAGATAACGCGAAAAGCCTGAACAATTATCTGGAATAATTCTTATAATCTATCCACGTGGGATGTCATGTAATTATTTTGTAGCAAAATCTTTGTTTTCGGTTTATGTGGGGTTTTGTGTGTGCGGGTGGGGGGAGTTACGTTTTATGCCGAGTCAACTACAACGACCCTATTGCGCCCTTGTAAAACGGCGCCACAGGCACACAGAGGGAAATAGAACCCATAAGCGTCACAGCCTACGAATTTGTGTCTGAGTGCAAGTGTTTAACCCTTGCGCTCCCGGTGCGCGTTACCGAGACTGCAGGGATCTCTATCGTGGGAATTATGGAACGAATAGGCTGATGTTATAAAGATTCCCCGCGCGACTTTCAAACCACGGAGCTTGGACCTGGTCGGGACTGGTGAAGGGAGAGCTGTCTGGAGCGAGTGCATGCTTACAGGCTGATGCCTGCGCGGTTGTTTATGGTCCTCGCGGGCCTAGAGAGGATCCACTGGCAATGAAAGCGGAGAAAAAGTGGCTTATAAAGATGAACGAGGGAGGAAATTGCACGGGTAGAGACGTCTAGGACAGGGTAGATTTATGGATGTAGGCCGGGGCTATTTAGAGTTTAGTGGACTCACGTGACTGTCCTCGCTAGCTGCAGTGTAGGTCATGGGCCTTCAGCTTCCTGGGTGAGTTGCACAGCATGGCGATGGTGTCAGCATCGTCAGTTTGTTTTATTTGGCTGACTGGCCCTAGTACCGGACTCCAATCGAAATAATCTTTTAAAGCACTTACACTAAACATTGTTGTTGGCGCTACCTACTCGTCCAGGTTACCTGCTCCGTACTTTGTCATTTACGTGTTTTGCGTCTGCATCTATACATCTGTCCGTGTGCCTGCTTGTCAGCTTCTCTCTCACACACACACACACACACACAGCTTGACGCGTGCGGCTACATAAAATCAGATACTGACTGTATATTTCCAAAATATTCCTCCGTCCTGATATGCACATAGTTTGCGGCTGGACGTTAAGCAACAAATACCCCCACACACACACAAAAAAAAAAATATTCCAGCTATCTTTATGCTATGCTTATGATTTAAAGGTAGAGTGTTGTCTGACTTACTGCTTTTGGTTCATCCAAGATGCCCGAAATGTCAGCCATTGCACTGTCACCAGGAGGGGGGGGGGGTGTCTTCGAGGAGAAAGGGGTCATCTTGTCAGGAAATGGCTCCAAGAGAGCAGACTGCCCTCTAGACGCATTACAGCTGCACTTGCATTTGCAAGATTCGCCAGAAACGTGACAGAGTCCGGATCATATGCGCAGTGGAGTCGCCTTAAAGCTTTTTTACTTTAACAAGGAAGGGGAGTTTTGCGATGTTTTGATGAGACGAGGACTGTACTGGTTGGCCGTATGACGTCATGACGGGGGCAATGATACGAAGGCTGGTTGTTGTGTTGAGAACTTGGGTCGGGTTGCATGAGCAATCTTATCGCCTGTCCATAAGTAATGGTGGACGTAAAATATACAACGCGAAAACCCCGTAAAACCGGAACGGCAGATATGATCCCTCTTGAAACCCAGTCCTGGACCTGACTTACACATGAAGCGAGCGTCACAGATGCCAAATGCGTCACCTGGTCCCCCTTTCGGTCATGGTATTGTAACGTCACGTCACTCGCTCCCATTTCCACACCAGTTAGTATCAGCGGACTGAAGGCCATTGGTTCAGTGGTTAACAAGGTTTTTTTTTAATTTTCAAACTAAGTCATCTCTAATGGCGCTAGCACGATGACACCTCTTTCGTTACCAGTCTCAAATTATCCATCTTACAAGCAGCTTGATAATCGAGTGACTCTAATTGTCTTTCTGCACTTTGGTTTTCAATCGCCCTTTCGTTTCTTGCTCATTTCCATCGTCTAACGACCCCGCGTCTCCCGGTGAAGGTCAAAAAGAAGTTTTCCAACTGTCGGCTTCTAGGCGCTCCGGAAAGGATCAGACGAACGGGACGACGATTGCCACAGTCATCTGCTTTGCTGGCCACTGTCTCATAGATGGACGCCTGCAGAAGACAGGTCTGTGGTCCCTTCTCCTGCTATGTCCCCGATGAGCATAAATCTTTACCAAGTTTGAGTCAGAGATTTCGGGTCCCATATTTTTTTCTATTTTTCTTTTTGCCGTTCCTGTTGGCCTCCTCCTCTCCCTATCCTGTGCCCCATCCTCGTCCTAGCACTCGCGGATGCTGTTTTTTTAATTATGCAAGGATAGCGTCCTTCAGTCATGTAGCCACTGGCGGTCACGTCCGCTGGTCGCGCTGGAAGATTAGCCACCTGTCGTAAACATAAAAGTCAGAATCGATTGATTAGCAAATGGGTCGCTTTAATGCAGGCCACGCACGGTTGTCTCCCTTGTGCATGCCATTTCTCTTCATTGGTCCACGTATTCTTCCTTGTACTTGTGCGACACCGCTCGTGCAGGTGTGCCGGGTCATGAGCAGTATGCACCCGTTGTCAGAGCAGCTGTTACCACTGGCCCACCACCTCCAAGATCTAGTGGTGCCGTCAAGGATTGCTTGTGGAGTCGGTACTATGACCCTTGGTTGGACGCTGGATTAATCAGTACTGTCAGTTACTAATAGAATCTGCCTGTTCCTCCCAACTCCGGATCTGGGTTCACACTGCTCTAGGACATATGCAAAGTCCTGAGTTTTAAAACAATAAACAAACTTTGATGGTGCGTTTGTGCGTGCGTGCGTGCGTGCGTGCGTGCGTGCGTGCGTGCGTGCGAGCAGGCTTGTGCCCGTATAACCACACAGACATGTTTTTACTTCTCCGCTGTCCTGTTTAGACCCAGATTTATCGGGTTTTGAATTTATCTGAAAACCTAATAGTCACAATGGAAACAGGCTGACTGACAAAACGAAAACAGGAAGGGGGTGTGAAATGAAATGTAAGCTTGCGGAGAACGTTTTCAAAAGGGGGTGGAGGACTGATCCCATTTCAAGACGAAAAAGCTTGTCTGATCAGTAGAGACTTTGATGCTGGCTCCTCCTCCTCCTGGGCGATTATTTTACTAATCATTCAGTAGATTGGTATGCCGTGCTTTACCTTTTGACCCCAAGAACACAAATAAGAACACTTCGAGACCTGATGGCGACACCTAGAGCCCTAATGACGACACGATAAGGCCTGATGACGACACGATAAGGCCTGATAAGCTCTGATGACGACATTTTAATCTATAGCCCCGCTTGCGGTGAGTCCTGTTGGAAGAGGCCTCACTGCTGGGCTGGACAAACTTTTCAATTTTCATTTTGTAGGAACAGCAGCATTGTTTGCTGCAAACTTTGAATGAAGGCGTGCTGTAAGTCAGAAATGTTCCCGCCAGCAAAATTACCGACATTGTCCATGCATTCTCAAACAAGCTGCCCAAACTATTCCCGAGGCGCTGAACTTTTTTGCCCCCGCTTCTAGTGTTCTTCGCGATAAAGAAACAGATGATGGTGGCTTTTCTGTGGGTCGAGATGTCGAGGAGTGGTGGTGATGTTAAAGTTGGTAAGTGTGGCAGTGACGCTTAGAGAGCCTAACTTTGTATCACTATTCTCATAATTATGGTGGTAGTGTTGTTGTTGATGTAGTTGTTGTTGTAGTTGTTGTTGTAGTTGTTGTAGTTGTTGTAGTTGGTGGTGGTGGTGGTGGTGGTGGTGGTGGTGGTGGTGGTGGTGGTGGTGGTGGTGGTGGTGGTGGTGGTGGTGGTGGTGGTGGAGGAACGACCCTGACAGCGTAGTCTGAACTCCTTGCTTGTATAATTTTGAATCGATTTTTGAAAGAACTTTCAGGTATTCGGTGCAACATAAATTTTCATTTCAGCAAGGCTGCATCTTCGGCAATTCAAACACCCGATAAACCCCTGCCCAGAAACGATGACATTTGCAAAAACACAAAATTATCAGAATGAAAGATTTCAGCACTTACAGCACGGACATGGCAAGAGAACTCCACTCTGACCGCACGTGGAGAAAGTATTTTCGTATTTGTTTTTTTAAAAAATCGTCTGATATTGTCTGTAATTTGGGGAAACTGGTGGGCGAATGTAGAGCCCGGGCCTCCGAACCCGAAGGCGCCGATTCGATACGCGTGCCCTCCCTCCAGTTGACCTATAGGTCTCAATGGGTGCGTGATCCATGGGTCAGGGAAGGTAAGGCAGCGAGAAAGAGGAAACACCCATAGCCCTGGCGATACTGGCCCACAGGAAAGTCGGTGTTCTCATACAGCCTCACTTCTCTGCGACCTACAAAAAGAAAAGTCTCACGGAACAGCGTTTAACTTTAGATTTTATGCAGTCACATAGGAATGTTCTGGGTTGTTAAGCCAAGATGGAAAGTGCCGAAGTCAGATCGGGAGGATTTGGAAGAGGTATGGGTTAGGCTAACCGAGTTTTGACTTCCGTGCGTCTGGAGTTTTGCTTTTGTAGACCGAACTTACAGTGTGCCCTTGTGGTTATCCCCAGAAACCTGTTTCTTTTTGTAAAAACTAGAATCCAAAATCTTTGCGACGCGTGCCTTATTCGGCTTTTAGGGAAGATCTGTTGTGGTGCCTTAGGGGATATATACTGAGGTCGTTTTGAATGATCTTGGAAATCTTGCTTTCTGCTTTGAATCCGCAATTCCAAAACAAATGTGTGTGGCGCTTTTATGTTGTTGCTGGGCTCAGAATTAATGGTGACTTGTTTTCCAGCAAAATAAAACGACAAACTAACCAGCGATTTCCCCTCGTTTTCTTTTTTCTACGTCGGCGAGAATTTAGACATTGAAACTGTTGTGTCAGGCATTTTTGACTCTTTGACATCCACTGCAGCCCTACAGACAGGGGATGTTGAACAAGATGCAGATCGTGACTAGAAGAAAATATTCTGTCACTAGATCTTAAAGCCGAGAACCTGTCTGCGGGGTACCTTTATTCATAAGCACGACTGCTGGGCGAGGGGTAAGGTTGCTACAGCTTGCTTAAAGCAAAATCGTGCCAGTTGGGGGGTGGGGGGGGCGTTTTTACCCACCATCCACACACTGACGCTCTCGCGAAGAAAACGCCCAAGTCGATCAGTTTTATTGCATATTCTTGAAGGATAACTAACTTCCACAGGTATTGGATCTAATAAGAACAACTTGACAAAAGTGTTTCACATTTGACATATATTTTCGGAAATAACCTGAACTGATAGCACTACGTGTATTTTCATTCCATAGCTTATGCGTGCATGCATCTCTAGGATTCTTTTTGAATCCAGCTTATATAGCTTTTAGGGAGATAAAATACTTCCTGTTATCTTTCGGGTATTGTCATTTCGCTCTTTTATCAGTTTGCCTTCGCTACAAATTTCCCCTAAGTCATTTTCTGAAAAATAACGGTTTTTTTCATAACTTCGGAAACAAATCTGAAAAAAGAATCCCTCCAAACAAAATCGATTTTTTAAAAAGACATTCCTTTCTTGAGGCGGCTCGCAGCTGGAGTGCAAGAGTCTTTAGCTACGCATATATTGTGTTCCAAGACTGCGTAACTAACGGGCGTTGTGCTGGTGTTGTGTTACGTCACTGGACACCGTCTACGTCGTGGGTTCTGGTGAGGAAACGCTGTCAGGGAGACCTGAGAGCAAAGTATTTCAGCTCATTAGCTGGTAAACTTAAGCTGACTGCCGTGGGCACGTGGATACCAGACGTTGAAAATCCAATCAGATAGGAGCTATTTGGAGGCGACGGGCTCAAGGGGGGGGGGAGCAGGCAGTACAAGGGAGAGTATCGCAAGCAACAGGGCCGGCAACTTGGCAGAAGAGCGTCTGGCTCTGCGAGTTGTACCTGCAGCGAAGCATAAGACGCTGGACCTGAAACGGTGAGGGGGAAGAGGTATGGGAAGAGGGAAGGGCGCTGGAAGCGGGAGATGTAGGTGCACCGGAGTTAGTGCACCAAAGGTCAGAAAGTGTATTCTGGGCCAAATGGACGAAATCTGATTTTTCAACCATGTGTGTTTTCAACATTTCGCTGTTCTTGGAAGAAACTCGAATGCCTGGTGACGCTAATATGAATGGCGCTTGTTTTAGAATACGTCTGCTGCTGCAGAAAGTTCCCCCACTCATCTTCCTTCGTCCGATTTTGTCCTTGTGTCTGTTGGCGTCGCTCCCTCTATCAACTGTCTCTATGCGCTGAGCATTTGTGGCAGTCTGTGTGCGTGCGTGTGACGTGTTATAGTTTCACCCAAGTTTCTCGTGTTATTCTTCTGTATTAATACCGTTTTTTTTCTTTCCCCTAGACGTTGTTAAACATAGACCTTATGAGCAAATATCTGTAACCCTGCTACACCCCAAGCAGTGATGACGTGATCAAAAACAGTGTACGCGGTTGCCATCCAGATCACTAATATACTGCAATTATTATTATTATTATTATTATTATTATTAAACTAACCTGCTTACAGCTGAGGAACTTGTATCGCGGATGATTTAAAACGTCATTTTGCGGACAGTTTCTGCTGAGAATCTGAGGTTTGCTGGCAGGAAGTGGCAAGTAGGAGGTGCTAGAATGGAGCACAACGCCACAAAAACCAGAGCAAAAAGGTAGCGAAGTTGTCGGACCTTCTGTTATTTCAGACTTAGAACCATTTCCATTTCTACTCAGCTGTCGTTTGCTTTCCTGTCGGTTACGTCTCTCCTACCGCCACCCCTCCAACTTTTGGAGGCTAGAGCAGGGATTAGCCAGTTGACTGTCGCAAAATAGGCTTCAGTTCCAGTACTTACTATAATTTACCAGTTAAGCCTCTTCCCCACGCCTCCATAGTAAGGGCATAGCGGTGTAGAACTCGAGAACGCGAGTGAAGATCAAAAACATGAACCAGGAAAGATGAATGAAACGCACCTCTTGCACGTGCGTGAAGCAGCAAAACAGATGAAAACAGTCTGATTTAGAAGAATGCGTGGATGACACGAGGCTATTGTTTTCCGATCGTGTACGTGCGTGCGTTCGTTTATGTGTGTGTTCATGTGTGTCTGTGTGCGAGTGCCTGCGTGCTGTTTTATTTGACGGCAGCTATGATTGTTGTTCTTGTTGCGTCTGTTCCATTTAGGTTAAGAGCAACAGAGGCCACTTTTCATCTTGATATCTTCGTTCGTTGACGACCACGGATCGCTTTTCGCCTAGCTTCATGTGTTCATTTAAGCCGACATAAGTGAACTTTCTTTTCTTCTTGTTCCGTTTGTGTACATTCACGTCATTAAAGATCCTTTTCAATCTTGTTTTGTTTGTGTACGTTCATGTCAGTAAAGATCCTTTTTCATATTGTTTTTTTATTTTGATTTGTTTTGTTACGGTTTTTTTTCTTGGGTGGAGGGGAGTCTTTGTCAAATTTTTGTCTTTGTTTACCTTAACTGCAGTGAAGATCCTTTTTCATCGTGCTTCGTTTGTTTATTTACCATGACATCGGGGAAGGTCCTCTTTCTTTTTGTTTGCATCTTCTTCGTTTACGTCGAAAATAGAAAAGATTGGCCTTCGTTTTGTTGCGTCTGTTCTATGTTCGTCCACTGCATTTTAAAGATCGTTTTTATCATCTGTGTTTTCCTTCGACGGCACGTCGTGTTGGGCCACTGCTTCATTTCCTGTTTTTACATTTCCAGTTGTCGTTAGGAATGCTTTAGCGTTTCCTGCTATATGTCCTCGGACGACAGTTTTACATTTTGCACTCAGATTTGCTGCGATTATTATCGACTTACGTTTTGGAATAATCAAGTAGGTCCTGTAATAACAACTCTGTCTAATATCTGCAAAGATTCATTCCCTTCCCACCTTTCCCTTCCCTTCCCCTCCCTTCCCCTCCCCTCCATTTTCAATGTCCTTGCAAAGGGATTTTTTTCAACAGCCGTCGTATTTTCGAATCAAGATGACCTTTTGAAACTGCTTTGAGTGAAAGAGAGCGATCATATTGCGTTTTTATGTATTGAATGATGGAACTGATTGGTGGTCAGTGGGTGGGATGCCCCCATTTCAAATGTGAGAGGTTGTGACATTACTACCTGAAATAAAGTTTACTAATTACCGTCTTCTTCTATGACGGTATTTTTTGTTGTTTTTAGGTTTTGTGCCTCAATATTAGCGGTAGACAAAGTATTGTAGCAAGCGTATTGTAAATCGCTTGGTATATCGTTGCAGCCCTTGGACTTACTGTTCAAGCCGCAAAATTTCCCCTTCAGACAATATCACACAGGCTGCGAAAACTGGTAACTCCACTGACCGCAAGAATATGGAGTCCTACTTCATCTACCACTTTGGCACTTCACCGCACGCTGTACAACCTACTTCACTTTCACTGAGCGAAGTGCCTGTGTGTGTGCGTGCGTGTGTGTGTCTTTATCTGTCCCTGTCTGTTTCTGTTTTTTCGTTGTACTGATGAAGGGGTAAATATGCCCCGAAACTGTTAATTATCTTTATTGTTTCGTATAGCTTGGCTCAGTTTCTTTTTATTTACTTAGGTTTATTTACAAGCGGTAGTCACGTGTTTTTTTATTTTCCTTTTTATTTTTGGTTCGGGAAATAGTTGAGTAAAATTGTTTTTGAGTTCCCATATCATACTGGCAAGCAGTCCTTGAAGACTCTTTATCGGGACAGTAGCGTTCCTTGTACGCCAGTGTATGGCATCTTACGTCCTTGGTATTAACGCACCGAGTCCTTTAGCAATCAGGGATTGTGATAATATAGATTTTGAACTGTTCCAAATTTCTAGTTAGTGCTACCATAATTAAACATATGTCACGATTAGTTTAAAAATAATAAAAAGTGCACACACACAGTGCCAACATACATCAGAATCAGAATGAGATAAAATTTACATTGAAAATGTAACCAACAAGTATTCTCTTAGATCACCATGCATCGAAGTCCTGATGAGGGCCACTCGTTTGCACACTGTTTTTTCAAATCTTTGAGCGAAGATGAATCATGCTCTGAAACGGAAAACAAGAGGCAAACCCTTTGCTAAACCTTTTGCAAAGCAGGTCGTCATGTGTGTCACACGGCAAAGAGGAAAAACGGCCTACTTTTGGAATTGTTTTGATCAAAAACTTGTTTGTCAAACATAGCCCTTACTTGTCAGGCTGTGCCAAAAGGGTAAAAGAATAAGAACTTTAATATATGCCACAAGTTGTGCCTAGGGAATTCAGCGGGAGAAAAGAATTTCACTGAGGAGAAGAGATGAGGACAAATATGAAAGTGTCGGGCCACAAAAAATGACTTCGCGCAGCCATCCGCACAATGACAGTATCAGGAATTTGCTGCCCTTAAGGGATGGAGCGAGTGATGCAAAGCCGTTATGACGTGATTTTACACGACGTCCCATGAGTTAAATTTGGGCAGGACCGGCAACCTCTTTGCTGATTGAAAGTGGGGACGGCCTGGTGAACACCCCCATCCCCCGTGTTCTGTCTTCGGTCATCTGACCGTGACCGACCACATCTGCCCTCTGTTCCAGCCGCTATGTCTTATGTAGCCGCTATTCGGGGGGGGGGGGGACTCTCAGGACTAGACTGCATGAGGGTCGCTATCCGTCCCTGTCCGTAGAAGTGTTCGCAAATTTCACAGGTTAGAGGGGCCCAACGCGCACGTGTGCACAAAAAGGATCTGCATATATTTTAAAGAGAGCCTCTTTGTTTCGGTAGTTGAGCGGGGTCTGTCGTGTGGGAAATTTAATCTGTACATAATCGATGTGAAATTCCCTTTAACGCAATGTGATTAGGTTGCATGAGCATGGGTATCTACATTTCCGGTCATAAACAGTTTAGTGAGATATCTCGTCCTGCAAAGAGGTCATACAGTACACTTTAGTTCTGTATTGCATGCTACCAGATACCTCCCCGAGAAAAAGATCCCATGTGCTGGTAGAATTTTAAAAAAAGACTTGCACCCATTCGGAATATGTCGTATAACCCTTTTCTGTGAAAAAAAACGATCGTTGTAGCTTTTAATCGCGTCACAATGCGTCGCGGACCGGAAATGTTTGTATCATTTGGAGCCGCCTTCATCAGTTCGCTACCCGGTATCCACAAATTGCTCCACTTTAGCTCGGTGGTCTAATGAAACCAAATTTCCAAGTCTGAAGTTTGGTAATGCAAGCTTCTTCTACACAGCTTACGTCGTCGGAAAACTTTTCAAGTTGCATGTTTGACGGACATAACCAGGACCTCTTACCGTTACAACCGTGAGTTGTGTCTGTCAGAAGCGGAATCGCCCCGTCTGTCAGAAGCGGCATGTGAACCACAGTATGCAAGAAAATACATGGCTGTCGGTAGAGAGAACACCAGGAAACAGATGAAACGGAAACACTCGTTAGGGAACAACCGCTCAGCTGCCTCGCAGCTTCTGGGGCCTGTCTTCTTGCAACTTTTCATGCATTTCTGAGCTGGTAATGACACGTTTCATGTTTCCAGATGTTTCCGCGGGCCTGATATCAGCTTACAGTTCGTCATGTTTGCAATGCGTGCGCTGTGTGATAATGATAACATTTATAGATTTGTAATGCATTTCCTAGAGTAGGTATCGGCGTAATCAGTTACATATTCCTTCTTCTGCGTAATGGTTTGCTCGGCTAGAAGATGTATTTTACTGTTAAGTCAGAAATTGTTTTCAGAGTTTTTGTACACTTTTCTCCATTCGTAAGTTTGCTCTCTCTCTCTCTCTCGGCGCCCACTGTTAATATATGGGAATTGTACTTCGGTAATAGATATGCAGTGGTCAAATTGTGTGGTCTTGGTTGTGACTTGGCTGTGTCCATACGTTGATCATCAGTTTCAAATAAAGAGGCAGACAGACGGACAGGCAGAAAGGAGGTGGGTGGGGGGAATGTAACGGAGACAGCTTTAAAGTTGCTTCATTGGGGGCGTCCATGAAGGAAGTTGTCAGCATTGAGATTGATAAAGAATTTTTTTTCAAGTGTAGCTCTGGCTAGTTGGCAAAGTTGCGATGAAGTTCGTTGTGTTCTTTGCCAGCACAGATAAACAACAAGCAGACTACGAAAGTTGTTTTCAGAACTTGTGAGGATTTAATATTTATGGTTATTTACTTATTTTCATGTAACACGTGAAATAGTCACTTAATATTCATTAATCTGAAAAAAATCTTAAAAACAGACAAAAACGCAAACAAAGGACAAAACAAACAGAAATAATCTTCATGCGACGTTGTGTCATTGTTGACCGAGTCGTAGGGGGTTTTGTTTCTTCTGTCGTAAAGCACACTTTTGGTCACCCACTCGATCCGTCGATCGGCACTTCGATTTTTTTCTTCGTTTGTTCTGGGAATTTAAACACCAAAAAGCTGCTTTAGCGCGAGAAGAGCAAGCGAAACGAGTGGCAGTCAACACCTTTGGGCTCTGCGACTTGTGAAAATTCATATTTTTGTTGCCCAATCGTCTGAGAGGATGGGAAATGTGTGTTTGACTTTGCCGTCCATTGAGCCCAGATTTAGCCTTTCTGAGCGTGGTGGGCAATGAGCGCACGGATTAGACTTCAGGAAAAAGACCAGCTGACTAAAACCTTCGTCTGATATACAAACCGCCAGATCTTTACTTACTTGCCTGGCTAGTTGATTGGATGGCTTGTTTGGTCGATTGGTTCGACGGCTGGACGGTTGGTTTGGTCATTGTTTAATGTCAAGTCAGGAGCGAAGGCTATCTTATTATTAATTCGATTGCTTATCCTAGTGAATTTCTTCTCCCTTTTTTGTTGCTTTGTACTGTTGCTTATGTCTTGTCTTCATACCCCATTGAGAGTGAAAGAAGAAATAAATAAAATGACTAAAAAATGACTAATTGCAGGGTTCTTGGCGCAGTAAAGGCTGTTGCACACTAGCGTCGAAAGCCGAGATCGTTCGTCATGTCACACGTCAGAAGCGTCCGACGCTGGTGGCTGTCAAAAGTCGGGAGCATCAAAGTTGCAGCCTTTTTTTAATATATCCCACAGACCTGATGCTGTTTCATGCTGTAGGATGCCCCGTTAGTTATTTCCTAACCCCAACCCTGATTCTAACCTAAACCTAAAACCGGAATCTTAACCATTACCTCTCCACAAATCTTCTCATATTCTAAATCTAATCCAAACACTAAGCCTTTACGCAAACAAACGACCGAAAAGAAAAAGAACAAAAGTGTTGTAACACAATAGCTGCAGCTGAGTCGAACTGGCAGCAAACCAAAATTCGAAATAAAAACGCTCTAGCCACTCAGCTTCGTAAACAGGTACAGTGGATCATTTTTACCTTTGTTGGTACGTCGTCCGCACCGAGTCTTCGTAGGAGGAAAAAGTGGTTTCCCAACCAATTTGCCGCGTCGCTTGACGATCTTTTCACGCCCAACTTGTAATTAGCAGAACACGCTCTGTTTCAGCTCAGCTCGCCTTCCACCCCGCTAATCACCATGTTTAATATGTTTAAACTGATGCCATTCTAGCTTTGCCAACTTGTCTTAGCTAGATTTGTGAAATCTTTTTGTACCCGCGCTTGTGTATATGTGTATGTGTGCGCGCGCACGCACGAGTTTAAAACGCTGGTAGCTGGAATCATGTGAGGTGGGAGCCTGCAGCTTATATTGGAGCTGGCGGGGGAGTCGGGGTTGATGTAGTCTGCCGGAGAATATCTGTGACCGTTTCTTCACGCTTTTTGCGTCTGTACGTTAATTATTCATTCATTCGTGCTGTCTTTCTTGCTGCTGTCTTTGTTTCCGTTTTCCCTTTCGTCCGTCTGTTCCTTTCCATCGTTCCTTCCGTTCGACCCTCCGTTTCTCTCAGTCCATCTGTATTTTTCCGTCCGTCCCTCTGTCCGCCCGTCTGTCTGCTTCGCATTCTTCTGAGAAGAAATGTACTGGAAGAAAACCAGGCTTCCATCCCTCTTCTGGAGTTACCGAGGTTGACAGGAATCCGAACTGAGTCAACAGCTGTCTAGACTTCTTTAATGGCGGCGTTTTCAGAGCCTGTAAAACTGGGCGAACGCCATAATATGTCCCATTTGCTCTCGAAACCAGATAGTCGCTGTTCTTTTATTCGACTCCGTGCTGGCGACGAACTTGGCGGCTGCTCGAAAGATCCGGGCCTTATCCCGTTACTCCGGTAGCTGAGACTCGCGTACACGCCTGACTAACGCTTGACGGTTTTTTGTTTGTGTAACCTATGCTGTAGAGGTCCCCGTTCACCAAAACACGTGTCACCCTAGCGTCATGGCAACTTTTGTACTGAAGTTGACAGCGCTTTCTTTTTGTGAGCTAAAATTCGCGTGGTCAGCTTTCGTGTCAGTAAATCATTGCATGGCGCTTTTATCACTTTGTAGCGACCCCCGTTAAACACCTTGACATACGAAAGAGTGTCGAAAAGAAAAATAATGAGAACTTAATGCTGAAGGGGGAAGAAGCTGGCAGTTTTCGTTGTCCACAAACTGTTTCTTAAAGTCCGTTTTGTTTGCGAGTTTTCTTAATCACTAGCTGGTGGGCGTGGGGTGCTGGATAGCTCTTTGGCAGCCCATCAGACCTTCGCGTCTTTGTTGTGGATTACAATTTACCTGTGGCCAAGGGCTATTGATCCCTTTCGGCTCTCCCAAAACATTTAGCTGTCCGCAGTGGTCATGTTAGTGTAGCTTGAGATTCAGAGATGTTTTAGTGCGTACTTTGCTCATCAGTATAAGGCCGTTCTTGATCTGTATAGTTCAATCGTTTCTCGACACGTCTGTTATGACTGTTTGTTTTTGAATCTGTTTTAATATAAAGCCTTTCTTGATCTGTACAGATTTACTTCTTTATAAGTCATTCATATTTTCTCTTATTTTCTGCCCTGACATGGTGACAGGGGAAGGGGGAGGAAAATCAAGCATTTGCATCCTTTTCTTTTATGCTGACAGCGCCACCTGCTTGACTCATTCCATTTTAACGTACAAGCATAGTCTAGGCCTTGGCTCGAGAGACTGACTCTGTCATCGTCAGTCTCTCCTTTCTGTCTCTGCGAAGAAATTTTTTGCGAGGCAAGTTTTACAGATGGAAAAAAACGCAAGAGAACCTAGGTAGTAACAGCGACGATCTTATGTTCTAGGGTAAGAGCTGTGACGTCAATGGACTGACTTTGAAGAGAACTAGAGTTTGGCACCAGCGTCCTGTCGTGTTGTCTTCAGGAAGTGGTCTGCGTCAGGCAAGCCTTTGAGGCGCGAAGACCGCTAGAGGAGCTTTTGTGTTCCACGTCGACAGCTGATCGTTACTGGACGCAGAAGCTCTGACGTATATACCTAGCTTCGATGAAGCTCCTGACTTCTGTAAAACTTAACCCTGCTGTCGTTGGTATTAGCTGTGTGTTATGTCAAGGCCGTCACGGAGTGTTGTCACGACCAGATGATGTTGTCCACTTCATCAGAGTTGGACGTGCTCCTTCACATTACTTTCGCTCGTGTGCTTCTGCGTCTATGGGCTTTTTTTTTATCTGCGACCGATTGCAGAGAGCTGGCCAACGTATTCATTTTGACATATATATTTCTTCATCTTTGAACGGGCTGGTAAACTGCACGAAATTAGCAAAACAAAATGAGATCACCAGTATAATGTACTTCACGAAAAAGGTCTTTAAAAAGAATCATATCAGAAGGATAAGAATTTGTGCTAGAACGTAAAGTGAATTAATAATAAGACTTATGAAAAGTCTGCGTCATATCCAATTTAAAGGCATGGTGATTACAAAAAGCTGTTTTACCCTATTGTTTCCTTTGTGTTAGTCTATAGCCAGTGTTGTTTTCAAGATCATGCTTTCCGCCACTTAAAAAAAAAAGTTGTTGCCGCTCTCCAAAAAAGCTTTTGCTTTTATCTGATAGACTCCTTCACGACACCAAAGACACAATAACACAACTGAATAATTTCAAAGCCTAAAACTTTTGACGTAGTACACCCCGCATAAATAGTTCCGGTTATAGATATCATCGTCATCACGGGTGCGTAGGAGTTTGCTCGTATTTGAGGACACGCGGTGGATGGCGAAACCGGGACCCTTCGATCGAGCCCTTCCCCTTCCCTTACACCAGAGTGCAGAAAGATCAAGAGGTTGTCACCAGGCAACAGAGTGCAGCGGCCAGCGTCCTTTAAAGCCAGACCGAACACCAGTGTAGTGCTGCGTGCAAGGCCCGTAGACTTGATCTGTCCTCATTAAAAGAATTCAAAAGAGACCAGAATTATTTATGAGCTACCTTGTCATTGTCATTACAAAAGATCAATTTTCAAAACCAGCATGAATAATTCGTTTCCTTTTGCAAGAATTGCGTCTTCAAACATCGGCATTTGCAGCTGTGCAGACGAGGCAGTCAGATCTGGCACGCATATCCAGGGACCGTTTGTAACGTCAATCCTTTGTAACAAGTTTGGCTTCCACTAGAGGTAAACACGCGTCAGTACCAAAAAAAACCCCCACCGAAAAACTACACCTGTCGTGCTCCAGTAATGATCGCGAGTACGATTCAGAGGATGCAGTGTGTAGTCCCTGAGTGTGGAGACGAAGCAAAAAATTACGGAATACAATCTTATCGTTGAGCCTTTCGCTGAATAGGAAGATGACACGGCAGAAAAACAAAAATCCCCTTGCTTCCTTTGACTAGTAAGCGGAACTGTCCGCGTACTTTTAGGCTATTGATTCGGAACCTACCACCCGACTTGAGTATGCTTGCATTTATGATCTTTTCAAGTTATTTTTGCTGGTCTTCGCTGTCTTGAATGATGGCTTTTGTTTTGTAGTACTATTGTATGCCTCCCGAACTTCCGGCTTCAAAAAACATTGCTTAAAAATGGGGAGATCGTGACAAATTTGCCTGATGTTGTAGAACTGGCGAGTTGGGTTGAATCCCAGAATACAGCCACAACTTAAACAGAAAGAATGCTGATGCGTTGACCATTGAAGGAAACAATGGCACCCTATCAGAAATAACTTATTCCTGTATTCTCAGAGTTAACGCGATAATTACAATGACCAACTGCTCGGATTTGCAACATAAGGCAAATCTATAGATATTTTCTTTAATATATAGCATATGTAGGAATGGGTATCAACGACTTTCCAAAAAACATTGATAATGATGTGATAAACAGTATTAGCACATGGTTGAAATGTATTCAGCTCTTCCTTTGATACTTCTACTTGTAACTGTACTCAAATTCCATACACCCTTTTGTAGACCGACTAAGCAGCCACGTAATGTAATATGTGCAAATGATCTAATTCAGACACTTCAGGTAAACGAGAGAAGACAAAACCTTGGAGACAAGGAGTAAGCCAAAATACGCAGAACTGAGATTGGGTGAGAATCAGTAAACCTATCGCAGAGAGCATGGGGTGACGTAAATGCGAGACCGAATTCATGAATGGCAACGAACAGCGACAAGATGGGAGCGACTTTATTGCGGTGCCTGACACAGTCGAGGTGGTCAGGATTTTCGCTGCCGAACTTCAGCCCGCCTCGAGCATTAAAACTTCATTTCCTTGCGGGAGATGGTGAGCGCCGAGAATTAATGAGCGAAATTAGCGAGATCCGTCTGTCGGCAGTTTGTCCCAGGGGGCGCCGCGGGCCTGACCTTCAGCCTCTGTCGGGGTTGCTGCGCGTGTTTGTGCGACCAAAGTCCTGCCACTGGAGAGGGTGGGCGGGAAATTAGTTGGAACAGTCTTGGATACATAGGGGATGCGAACGAATGCCCCACCTATTCGAGTCACATTTTTCACTTTGTTTTTGCCCTGGCTGTTCCTATCCTAGTCAAACTTTTCCTATCCGCACGGGGAGCTTGTGTGGGGACTGTTTTCATGCCGGCCTTTAACTGCTCCGGATCATGGCGGCCAATGCCCCGAGGACAGGTTCAGAATAGAGTTTTCGTCGGTGTCCTCGCGTCAGACTGCGGAGCAAGACAAGTGTACTGATTATATTAGCGTGTTTGCAAAGGTCTGTTGAATGGATCTTTGTGACTACAGACTGATCAAAAACGAATTTTTTACATTATTTTTGCATTTGTGTGTTTGTGGGTAGAGGGCATTGTAGGGAAGTGGTCAGGGAGTTGGATGTTGCACGTATCTTTATACCCACCCGCTCTTACAAGCAGAAATTTCAAAACAAAAACAGTTATGACTGAAAGCTACATGACATGCAAAAAAAAATTCGAAAACATTTCTGAATTGAGAGCATTTTAACGACATTTCAGAACTAATTCGCCATCGTGACTGTTCATAAAGCTTGCAGAATATACCTGTGCATGCTCGTATTATTATCACCTATTGTGCCTGCAAATTGTTCAAGACCGACGTTTCCAGAAGCATAGTAAATCAGATGCTGGGACGCTGTCCACAGCTGTGTATTTATATAAACAGCGATGGTTAGGAACGCCAGTATCAGGAGGCAACACAAAGCGCCTTAGAAGAATAAAACCAGGTCGCAATGATCAATCTCTTTTCGCAACCCTCCCCTGGCCTCGGAGGTCTCTGCGGTGCATCACTGTGCGTGCGTAAACATGCTCGCCACCCTCTGGAGTCAAACTGTAAAGTCTAGCCAGCGAGCCGATGGTCAACAGTTCTTACCCTTCGTTCGCAGAGGTCACGAAACTTTCACCATAGACCTGACTACAGCAAATATTGGTCGTTGTGCAACAGCTTTTCGTGATGTGTTTACAAAAGGGCACCCGGTGTCGGAGTGGCCGTCGTGGTTAAATCTTGATAACAGATCGACTAATACCCGATTATGTCCCCTTCAGCCATACATCTTCAGTGGGCCGCCAAAAGAGAAAACGGAATTGAAGGAAGCTGCGTGTCGTTTCCTAACAGCCGAGCCCATGATCTTGCCTATCTTAAGATAGATGAGAATCTCGTACTGGGGAACGAGGGGAGGCGTTGTTTTCGATTTCAGATTTACCTTAGCTAAAACTTCCGTTTGCTTGCTTAGCTTGATCTCCCACCCGCCCCTCTCCTACCCAAAGCCATCAAGTCATTGCCTTACTGGAAAGCTCCTTAGCGGTTCATCTGCTGGGGTTTTAAGATGCTAGAACCCTGTATTAGGGCTACAACAGTTACATGGGGTCTCCAACGTCACCGCCTAACGTAGCTTGTCTATCCTTTGCTTTGTTATGCTCTTCAAATTTCTTAATTTTGCCTTTCCTCGCGTCTGTCAAACTCGCCTCTACAGCTATGTGTCGAACTATACCAGACTTCTCCCCGAGACAAAAGAGATCCCAAGTGCTGGTAATATTTTTTTTAAAAAAGGACATAAATTTGGAACGTATCATATCATCCGTTTCTGGGAGCAAAGATCAGTGTGTAGCCTTTGAGTGCATCAGGAAAAGTCTACTGGGAATGTGTGTTTCGTGACAGCTCTGTTCTAAACCGTCTTCACCGTTCGGTAGATGACTGTCTAGGACGTCAAGGAGCTGGACGGGAATCGCGCTTGTTCACGACAACCACCGGAAGTAGCGGTGACAGTGACCTTTGACCCTTCCGACGGTGCGGAAAAAATCCGCTTGGGCTTAGGCTGGCGACAGCTGCGGCTTCCCTTCTGTCTGTGCCCCACTGGCTGTCGGTAAATCACAGACGGCTACCGAGCCGGTAGTGACTTGAAGACCGCCATCAGACTGTCCAGTGATTGCTCAGTTTCACCTCGAAATGCTTGTATTAATGGGGCGGCCACATACGGGCCTCCACCTAAGTGTCTGATGACCGGAAGAGAAAACGTTGATCTTAAAGAGTGCTCTTTCCTTGTTTGCCAGCCTATCATCAGGTCAGGCGGGCGTGAACATCACTTGAAATAATAGAGTTAGCGCGAAACACACGGATAGAATTGTTATGGGAGGCCTACCGAAGGATATTTCTATGGTTTAGCGCACTCACACAATCACACACTAGCGCGCGCATTTGCTGTTTAAGCATAAACTTTATCAATTGTGTGTGTCATTAACTCTCTTCACTCTAACCCTTTTTGTGTGTACGTAATTGGGCGTGTTTAATTATGTGCTGCGGCGACTCCAAAACAAAAATTGTCATCGCAATGATTGTGCCAAACAAGGGGTGAGGTGGCAGTGATTGTATTCATTGTTGTGTTCAAGTGTTCAGTGATGTGTCTGTGATCATTGCTGTGTGTCTCAACCATTAAACTCTACCGAATATATTTGTATTTGCGAATCACGCGACTGTCTTCTTTCGAAATTTCTTAATTCTGAAAAGTTTATTGTTTTATTGTGTTTTATTAATAAGCCCTGACAATCGGCCTTAAATGTTAGGATCGTTTAAAATTGTCGACATGCATATAGTTCAGATGTTTTAATATGGAAAACGTTCTCCCTTGGTGTCCGTGTTCAGAGCTACATGTCTGTGTTTAATGCTGTGTGTCCGTGTTCAGAGCTACATGTCTGTGTTTAATGTTGTGTGTCTGTGTTCAGAGCTACATGTCTGTGTTTAGTGCTGTGTGTCCGTGTTCAGAGCTGCACGTCTGTGTTGAATGCTGTGTCCGTGTTCAGAGCTACATGTCTGTGTTTAATATTGTGTGTCCGTGTTCAGTGCTGAATGTCTGTGTTTAATGCTGTGTGTCCCTGTTCAGAGCTACATGTCTGTGTTTAATGCTGTGTGTCCGTGTTCATAGCTACATGTCTGTGTTTAATGCTGTGTTTCTCTGTTCAGAGCTGCATGTCTGTGTTTAATTCTGTGTGTCCGTGTTCAGAGCTGCATGTCTGTGTTTAATTCTGTGTCCGTGTTCAGAGCTGCATGTCTCTATTTAATGCTATGTGTCCGTGTTCAGTGCAGTGTGCTATTTTTTTGTGTGTTTGTATTCATTGCTGTCTAGAGCCCCTTGTGTCGTTGTGTGTTCCAGGTTTGCACACAATTTCCACGCTGCTCACATCCTGAAGACAGATGACGACGTGTTTCTGGACGTAACCAGTGTCATCACCACCTTGGCTGCGGCTCCACTTATTGGCAACACCTTGTGGGGAAAGTATGCTAAACCTCGGGTTTTCTTTTAGTGTGTTCCCCCTTCCTCCCCTTGACATCCTCGTCCTCTTTCTTCTTCTCCTACTTGTCTCTACCTCCCCCTCCCTTTTTTTCGTTTTCTTCTTCTAGACAGTCCATCACCGCAAACTCTGTCCAACACTTGTTTTCTTTGGCTGAAAACTTTTCTTTACCTCCCTACGCCCACAATTTAACTCCCGCCTTCATCTCCACTGCTATCCTTTCCTATGTTTTTCTTTTCTAGTCTTTATTGTTATCTTTCTAGATTGTTTTTTCGTCTTTTCTGGTGTTTTCATGTTTTTCTTGATGAGAATGTGTTTTGTGTTTTCTCCTGTCTTGCCATTGGTTTTTTCCTGTCTTGATGTATTTTCAGCAGCTTAATTTTTTCTCCTCGTATGCCAGGCGATCATTGATGATAGTCTAAAATTGTTCGACAACGGGCCGATAGATTATAGTATCGACCGTGATTGCCGGAAGCGGGTGTTTTATTAATTTTTTTTTGTTGTTGTTGTTTGGTTGGTTGGTTTTGGGGTGTCCAACAAGCATCTCACCCTTTTTCAGTTTACTTCTACGTCTTCTTAGGTTCCGGATACAAATCCGAAAAATGTTTTGCCAGCAGGACCTGAAACTTAGTTTTTTACCTACTTGAACAACTGTCAGCATTTAAGCTCCCGATTTGTAGCACTCAGTGGCCTGAAAATTTTAATGACTTGATATGCAACCCTGAAGAAGAATAAAAACCAGAATAAGAACTTATTGAAGCTTCTCTGGAAACTTAAGCTTCTTCTTTCAAAAAGCAAAATCCTTTACGGCACAAAAAAACTTCTGCTGGTCGTGCATGGCTTTAGGCAATGCGTCCTGTTCTGATTTATTTCAAAGACCACAGATCTGAAATAAAATGTTTGCGTTACTAGGGTAATTTAAAGTGATTTTTTCCTTGTTGCCAGGGCCGAGTAGAGCCACCGAGCATTATCTGCTGCTCCCTTCTGCTTCCTTTGCTCCTCTGTTTTCTCCTCTGCCTCTCCCACCCTTCTCCCCTTTTCTCTTTCTCTCTCTCTCTCTCTCCCGTCTTTTTCTCGTTCTTTGTCCCTCGCCCTATCACTTACTCGTTTATTCGCGTTTCTGTTCATTTTGCTGCTTTATCTGTTCTTATTATCCCATTATCCCACTACTATTTTTTCCATGGGGATATCTGAGGTGTTCTTACCTCCACCTCTTCCCCAGCTGCCTAAATTTCCGACTTTTCTGAGTGCTCCCACTTCCCCCATATTTCTTGCCGCTATATCCTCTATCTCTCCTTCTGTATGTTGTTTTGCTCGTCTGTGCATCCGCGTATGCAATGTGATTATATGTGCTTATATGCCTATGCTCTTGCCTGTTTCTTCTGTTCACACTACTTTGTGTTTTGTAGCATTACTTCTTGTTTTAGAACATCTATCATCTTCTTCCTGACACCTGATTTTTTTAAATCACAGGCTGTCTACATTCGACTGCATTTCCTTTCTCCAGCCTGCGTGTTTAGTATTGTTAGGAGATTGAGAGCTTTCTTCCTTATTGGCTTCATCATTGGATTTCTTGTAGAAATCTCTTACCTTTTCTTTTAGCAATAGCACGTCGTTAATAACGCATTTCCTGTCGACGCACTCAGTAGTCTGTTGCTGTTAAGTCTGAGGATAGGGGACATGGGCTTTGATATATATTCGTTTGCGCCTTTTCTTTCTTTTTTTTTTTTTTTTGGTAGTGATTCTGCGATTTGCAGGCCCAGAGGTCAATATTTAAGTTCAGAACAGTGAGAACTGTCTTCTGTTTTGGTCTCTGTCTATCAGCATCTGAAAACCATAATGAAATTCGCACATGATAAAGACAAAGACATGGCTCTAGTCTCCTACTTCAAAGCAGACGATTTTGACACTGGCTGAAAATGACCGCCTCGAGATGATTGCAAAGTCCACATGTGAGGAGCCGAACCCGGTTTGTGTAAATGGAAAAGAACGATAGAATGATCATCACGGGATTGTTTCTACTCAAGGTTTTAAACCCAGTAAAAAAATATCTGTGGCTATGAAGTAATCAGTTTTTGGACGCTGGAAGCTGTTGATGGAAAGTACCGTTTGCACTTATACTCAAAGGGAGGTAGCTGCAGGGACTGTTGAGAAAAAAAAAAGATTAGTCTGAGATTGATGTCTGCTGACTGCTTCTTTAAGCGAGGAGATAGCGAATTTTCATGGGAGAATAAGCCGATCTAATGTTTTCACAGTTTACATTTGAGAACGAAGATGACAAGGAAGACTTCGACAAAATAATCAAATTGTTCGAGGAACATTTCATACCAAGCAGAAACGTTGTTCGCGAACGAGCATTGTTCCATAGAAGAGAGCAGAAACCAGGCGAATGCATAGAACTGTATGTTCGCAGTCTGTACGAACTAGCCGAACACGCAAACTTCCAACAGAAAGGAGAGACTGTCGGAGATAGATTAGTCCTAGGCATACTGGACAAAGAATTATCCGAGAAGCTACGGCTCGTGTCAGAACTAACTTTGAAAAAAGCTGAACATTAGCGAGGGAACACGAACGAATCAAGACAGAATTAGAGCAACATAGAAGTTCAGATCATGAATCTAGAGTTGGCAGATTGAAAGCGCACAAGGATACCTCAGCGACGAAAAACGACGAAAGGAAGAACACTTTTTCATAGAAAGTGCTGAGCTGGAAGATTCTGGTAGTGCCTGGAGAGTGAAGCTAGAAATAGAAAAAGTGAAGATAGAATGGCAAATTGACACTGCTGCTGATGTAAACGTTATTAGCAAAACAACGTGGAAGAAAATTGGAAGTCCAAAGTTGTCACCATGTCATCACACCACCCTGCACAGTCCGGGAGGCCTGTTGAAAACACTCGGTCGATTCCAAACTTCAGTTAAGAATATACCGACTGCAGTTTATGTGACTGATAATCATGTGGAGAGCTTACTCAGTAGAAACACAGCTGTTTCTCTCAGCCTTATCCGGCGAGTGGATACAGCAACAAGTTTATTTTCCACCGTCAAGTGCAGGCCTATCAAAATTAAACTGAAAGTAGGGGCAGTACCCTACAGCATCGCAACAGCAAGGCGCGTGCCAATACCCCTGCAAGAAAACATGAAGAAAGAACTTCAAAGGGTGAAGGATTGCGGAGTGATTGCAGAGATCCTTGATCCGACGGAATGGGTCTCTCCAATGGCCCCTGTTCTGAAACCAAATGGGAGCGTTCAGATATGTGTAGACCTCAAACGTCTCAGTAAAGCGGTTCAGAGGGAAAGATACCTTATCCCCACAGTGGTGGACATAATCCACGAGCTTCGGGGTTCAACGGTATTTTTTCAATTAGATGAACAGGCTGGATTTTGGGAACTACCACTGGACCCAGAAACAACCAAACTTGCAACTTTCATAATACCATATGGACGATTCTACATGAAGAGATTACCGTTTGGTATTTCAAGCGCACAAGAGATTTTACAACGAACAATGATGTAATTCTCAACGGCATCAGTTGCAAGATTTGCTACCTTGACAACATTCTTATACATACAAAACCAACAGAAGATCATGATACAGTCCTTGCACGTGTCTTACAACGTCTGAAAGATGTCAGGTTGGACCTCAATGAGGAAAAGTGAGTACAAAAAGACTGAAATCATATTCTTGGGCATGACATCAGCAGACATGGAGTGAGACACATCCAAGATAAAGGCAATCTTGAATCATGAACCAAAGGATGTCGCAGAACTTCGCAGATACCTATGCATGGTAAACTACCTAGGCAGGTACAAACACACTTACCTGTCGACAACATTGCGACCACTCAATGATCTTCTGTCCAAGGACGCTGTCTGGAACTGGGGCCCAGATCAGAGAAAATCTTTTGAGGGAGTAAAGATACTACTTTAACGCAGGCAGAAAGAGAATATGCCCAAACTGAAAAAGAATATTCGGCGGCAGTATTCGCTTGCGAGATGTTCGAAAGATTTCTTGTGGGACTAGATACATACCAGCTGTACACAGACCACAAACCCCTTGTACCATTGATCAACACAAAGGACCTGTCGGATATACCAATCCGCTTTCAGCGCTTGCTGATGTGTCTGATGAGGTTTCATCTTGTTACAGTATATAGACCGGGAAAGTCAATGCTAACTTCAGATGCCAACTCACGCAATCCATCTAAACTAAGCGCAGCCAACCCTGCGCGAGAGTTGGACGTTGCTCTGCATGTCAACAGGATAAAGTCGACTTGGCCAGTATCAGATCAGAAGATAAATCAAAATCGAGCAGTCTCACAGATCTACGTCACTATTAAAACTGCCATACAATACATTCTAGAAGGTTGGCCAGAATACAAACAAGATGTCCAGCTAGCAGCTAGAGATCTGTTCTCAGTTAGGGGTGAATTGAGTATGGTGGACGGTATCCTGTTAAAGGGCGACAGGATAGTCATTCCATTCAATATGAGAAAGGATATCCTCTCTCAGATTCATGATTGACATCTGGGAATAGTGAAGTGCAAAGAAAGAGCCAAACAAGCATTGTGGTGGCCTGGAATATCAAAAGACATTATAGAAATCGTGGCATCCTGCCAGTTCTGTATCCAGAAGCTTCCCAGTAAAACCAAGGAAGAATTGGTGAGCACGCCGCTCCCAGAAAGACACTTCCGAAGAGTAGCGGCTGATATGTGTGAGTGCCAAGGAAGCCAATATCTCGTATATGTGGACTACTACTCGAGGTGAACAAACATACACCCCATCCAGACCCGAGTGGCGACAGCAACAGTTGTGGCCAAGCTCAAATTGAGTTTTAGTTCAAAGGGAATCCCAGAGACAATGGTAATATACAATGGTCCTCAATTTGCGTCAAAGGAATTCAGGAAGTTTTCCAGGGACTGGAAATTCTCACACATCACATCAAGCCCCCATTACCCTCAATCGAATAGTGAAGCTGAAAGGGCGGTGAGAACTGCAAAAGGCAAAAGGAATATCAAATTGCTCTGCTCATTTACAGAGCTACACCAATATCCCAGCTAGGCGCTAGTCCAGCAGAACTAGCGTTCGGGAGACGCTAAGAACACCGTTACCCGTCCTACCATCAACCCTCAGACCACACAATGTCAACCCTGAAACAATACAAGTTAAAGATGGACGATACAAACAGAAGACAAAATCATACTTCGACAGTGGCACACGCCAGGTACCAGAACTGCGCCAGGGTGAGCCAGTACTGATAAAAGGAGACGCAAAGAAAGAGTGGAAACGCAAAGGAAAAGTGGTAAGGCAGTGTGCTCCAAGATCATACATCGTCAAGACTCAAGATGGAGAGATAAGACGTAATCGAGGACACCTGAGACGAAATACAGCCAAAGATAATGAAGTCCAGGGAAAAGCTTCTGTGCCAGACGAACAACTGCCGCAACAGAATCAGTTATCGCCGGTTAAATCTGAAAAGCCACCTGTTCTACCCAAAACTACCTTTGGAGGAGACACCTACCTCTTCAAGAGCTGCTGATCCTCCGCCTTTAGAGAAATCACCCGATGCATCATTTGTTACGCATTCTGGCAGAAACTGTTACAGTTTGACAAATTCCCTGGATGTTGGGAAGTGCAGTCTTATTTTTCCTTTAGTTCATTTGAGCTAAAATAGCTTTGCCAAGTTTGTGTATCGGATTTAAATGAATATTTGGTGTTCGGTCAAATAATCTAGAACGGCTGCCGGAGTCTTGGGAAAATGTCTTTACTTAAAGGGGAAGGTGTTGGATAAATAGAAACATCACGAAAGTCGTGGTCGCGCGCATGGGCAAGAGAGTAATAAAATAGACGTTTGAGTGTTCCGTTGACTCAATGGCGTGTTGAGTTCATTTGTCCGGAAAAGCTCACATTACCTACCCATTCAGACACAACAAACAGCTGTCTTGACAGTCGCCCTGCCAGTGCAACATTTTTAGGTCGGAGTTACAGACGCCCCCGTAACCCTATCGACACGAAAAAATGCACGTAGAAAGATTGTATGAAAGTGCCTTACTAACGCTTTTATGAAAAGACGAACAGATACCCAGGCTAGATGTCTGCTGAGAGACCAGACAGCTGGCACCCGAACCCAGCAATCTCTCCAGGGCCTTCAGACAAGAAAGAAAACGCGTCATTACCACGAATAATTACCTTGGGCGGCAGCAAAAAAAAAAACCGACCTCAATGTGTGTCCTGGCAACTCTCTTCCTGATCGTCAGCACTGCCTAGTCCCGCCTTTTCAGTAAAACAGTCGTGAAACTTAAAGCCCACCAACATTTTTTAAGTGCATAGGCGATGATTGCGTGCAAGACGTGCTGAAGGAGGTGGCTGAACAAGAACCATTTGCTGCCTTGTGCTGAAAATAACCAGTTCGTAAAATTCACCTTTGGCTGGTAAAATGGTCGTCTCAACAGCTTTCATTGCTTTGACTTAAAAGTGCTCAGATGAAGTCATGACTCGGCCCTTCTCGTAGAAGAAGTGAACGATCGATAATTAAGCGGTCGGAGGTTTTTTTCTAATATCACCAGCTTTCACTTTCGGGTTCCCTTTTTTTCGTTTTAATTATTAATCCGTGGCAAGATGGAAAAAAAACACTAGTTGTCACCTGGTTTGTGCAGGCAGTAGCCGGTTTTATACAACTTTCCAGCGTCTGTTTGTTGTTTCCACTTCCTCGTATCGCGCTGGTGTTTCTTGAGATTTTACTAGATCAAAGAAACGTTAAAGCTTCCGACTGCAGATTGCTACAATTGTCGGAAGTTGTAAAATTAGAGTTAACGTAATAAGCAGCCTTTAAATTCAATAAAAGTAAAAGGACATTTTACGTTTGACCTGAACTTTGTGCACTTAAAAAAACCCTGATAGTTTCAAGTAAATTATTATATGTCACTAAAGCTAATGCACTTTTTATCTCCAAAACGTGACAGTTATGATTGTATTTTACATCTTAAACCTGAAGTACGTGTACTTTTAATCAGCGAAACGTCCTTTGCCTCTTTGAACTCGATGTGTTATTAATCAACAAAGCACGTGAGTCAATAGACCTCACCAGCTTACAATAAACAGCTTCTCGACCCACACATGTTGATAAATAAGCGATTGAAGAAGAGATTAAAACTTTTCCTGGGAATTGCATCCAACTCATGCTGCATCCTCCCCACTCTGGACAATGAGGAAACTACCTTGTTGGAGAAAAGTTGGGAAAAGTTCATTTCTGGTGTAGTTCCGTCAACAAAGGTGAGTTATAAGTGTCTTATAACGCAGTCCTTTCAGCGATCTCCGCTGGCTTCCTCGAGATCGTGAACAGGTTTCTCGTAATGGACGAGATGCATAGCATGTGTAGTCTTTTCCCCCGCTAGGCGTTTGGTGATAGACGTGGATTAATGGTAGCCACCACCCCCAATTCGCGGCCTGTGACAGCCGCACATACTCTTGCAGCCTTTATGTGGCCAAACAAGAGTAAACTCAAGTCACGGAGACGCAAATCGACTAGAACACCGATGCGCTACGCAGACGACGGATGCGTGCTGCCAGTTTTGGAGGGGAGGGGGTGTGCATGGGGATAATGAGTCAGGGATAGAAGGAATGAAGGAATGCATGTAGGACGATAGTGGAGAAGAAAGTAAAATAGCCACTCACATGCATACTTTGTTTGGGGTTTTTAAGTCGTTGGGCGCGAGGTCATAAACCGGGAAGTCTCTTGACGAGATAAAGGAAAAGAACATCTGGTGCTTTATCTAGTTCAGAAAGGTTAATTTAAAATCCAGAAACAACGCTTTGGGGAGGAGAAGACACTGGATCGTTTCGCGGTAAACGCAAGTCCACGACGTCTGTGATTGGACCCTGTGTGCGGGAGCCGTTTGATACAGGTTTCAAAGTACTTAAGTACAAGATGGAAGTTCCAGTACAGAGAGGTCTCGGACTCCATAAAGAGCCTATAACAAGGTCCGCTAGGACAAGTCGCAATGTCACCAGAGAACATAAAACAAGATAGGTCCCAGTGTCCGCTAGATAGTCCGAAACACCGAGTTCGTCGAGCAGAGATATGAGTCTTGGTTCCATGACAGATTTAGAGAGGGATTTATGTTTTCAATAGCACTATTGTTTCTGCTCTTTCTAATAGACAAAAAAAATGTTTTCGGACCTGATTATTAGTCGCTGAGTTACAAGGTTTCAACCATGCTACACCACATCATCAGTTCTGAGAAAACTGCCTCCAATCATTTCAAAAATTATTTGCTAAAATTTCCTTGCAACCGTACATTGATTTTTTTAAAACCAAATGTAAAACACCTATGGTAAAAACAAGAATTTGCCAAAATTTTATTCAGACTGGAAAGTAGCTTTTATCTGGCTTGCATTTTATCGCTGTACAGTTATCCGAGGTTAGGTTCCTTTGCAGTCGCTATTTTCTGCAGTCACTCTGTTCTGTGACTGGCTGCGGCGGTCACGTGCTGGGGAAACTCCAATCGCTATACCGGGATTCACCCCTTATTGGCGTTTTGTTTTGTGGGTTCCCTGGCTTTTCAAGCTTTCCTTTGGCTGAAATTTCAGACTGCAGCCAGTCAACCACGCAAAGTTTGAAACACATGAACCGGACTTTCATTTTTATACGTTCGACGGGTTTATTCGACGTAAACAGGGGGTAAGAGGAGGTTGAACATGGGCTATTTCATTGGCTTTCACCACTCAAAATGATGGGCCTACATCGGTTAAAACAATTATTTTAAAGAGGCGTAAAAATCAAGCAATTTCTTTTTAAACGATTAATCTTTCTTATTCAGACAAAAGATGTGCCTTAAATGAGACGCGGAAGAGACAGACGTCAGTGAATGTGGTGCGCCCTAAACAAGGTCCACCGCAGACAAGTTTCAGTGCTCGCATAACATAGTCCACCGCAGACA
>SMGT01010267.1:353095-400465 GCA_004794575.1 Lanistes nyassanus
TGCTCGCCCTAACATGGTCCAACACAGACAAGTACCAGTGCTCGCCCTAACATGGTCCAACACAGACAAGTACCAGTGCTCGCCCTAACATGGTCCAACACAGACAAGTACCAGTGCTCGAAGGACGCAAGAAACGAGTGGCACCCGGAGATCGTTTGCGTCGCGAAGACACGCACATGCGTGACGTACAGCGATTGGTTGAGATGGCTTTTCAGCGGCGAAGTTAATCGGGCTTCTCAGATGTTTTCCGTCGCCGTTTTCCCCATTTAAAGAGAGAAGAAAGAGGAAACACAGCGCATAAAAATTCTCATCACTGATAGAAAGGAGAACCCCATCTCCCACCGACTGAGAAATAATTAAATCCTCCCGTTTTCCGCCGTCAGCGATAAACTTCAGCTAATTTTGAATGTCTGTTCGCGCATATACAGCCAGTAGATTTTGTCACTAAAACGCGTTCGTAACTGGAAGAATGACCGTCCAACTTCCCCGACTTTGGCCATGTGCATGCATGCGTATATATGGCCACAGTTGTCTATATGATCGGTCTTAATGTCCAAACACGCGAAGCTCCCACTGCTTCCTAGGAGAATGACGGTCTTTAGTCGTTGGCTGCTCCCAGAATAACACGAAACGAACGCAGATTCCCTCTGCTCTGTGAAACCCCTGTCTAGAGCAAATTTATCCTTTGCTCAAGGTGCTTTACCCTGTCGGTGTTCATTAGCATGAAGTGTATTTGTAATCCAACATTCGCGAGCGAAAGTCGAAACTGTATACTGCGTGCAAACCTGTCAACGGCTATCATCCGTTTTAATCTGCACATGCCTCCATTAGTTTACATACATTGTGTCAAACTCCTGACGTGGCACTGTGTGTCTGGCGACAGAGGAAGTGAATGGATAACAAGCAGGGGAAAAAATCCTTAAGAATGGTTTTGCTTGAGTCTCATATCTCGAAGCTAGATCTTGAAATTTGTGAGAACCTGGGATTGTGGGATACCGCTGATGTTGAAGATGTGGGTCAATAGGTCGTACTTTTTGTGCTTCGTATGATACACTGCCAAGTTCAGCAAACTGGGGTGCATCTTCCTTTAAGAAAATCCATAAGCCAAGAATACCATAATCACTGAGCACTCTCTTAACCACCCTTCCCCTTTACCTTTGTTTTTATTGAAGCGCATTTCAGCCCGGGAGACCAACTTGGACGTCATCGGATTATCTAGTGTGAGTGTAAGTTTCATGTGTATTTAATCACTTCTCGTCTTACTGTCTGGTGTGAATTTCTAGCGAAGGCGTTTTTTCAGCGGAACGTCATTGCTAATTTATTTTTAGCGCTCTGGGGAAATATTATATAGACCGTCTGATTTGTCTTCAGGCTGTCAACACTCTCAGACGTGCACAGTAAGAGAGGGCATGGTTGAAAGAGATGGGTATTCTGGTTTTTTAAATTAACCATTTTACGCCCTTGTCTATCTTTTCCCCGTCTTGCACAATTTTTTTCATCTCTCTTCTTCCCCCAATCAGGTTCCTTTACTCATCTATTTCTCTCTCTTTTTCTTTCTCTTTCCTGCTACCTGTTTTATTTATTATTATTTTTGTTATTTTGCTTTTCTTCTCTTTTGTTTCCTTTCCCGTTCGTTCCGTTTCCTATAGCGGGACAGAGAACAATATACATATATAACTCGCGACCTGACACATGCGTAAATTTAAGACGATCATTGTTGCGCAGCCGCTGCTGGCCCTGATGAGACTGTGTGAAACCGATACGGGCTGTTGGCTGCAGTCCCTCGGCGATCCGTGGGATGAATTGTCGTCGTAGGTAGACTGGTGGTCACTGCAGAGTCCTCCGTCATTCTTTGTCATGTCCATCAGCTCTAATTAACCCTGTCTTCCTAGGCGGCCAGCCGACGTAGGAGCGGGGTGGGGTGATAATTTACTGGGACTGATCTGTCTGTTCCCTGAGGATCCCTGGCCTCTTCGCGGGCTATCTGAAACCAGACTGGCCCATTCAAAACCTGATGGGCTTCTGTCCTCATCCTGTCCGAATTTTCCGGTCTGGAGATGGCGTGCGGTGTAGGAGAGAATTTATGGACGTGACGATCGCGTGTGAACCCTGGACAGTGATGTCACATGCTTTACATTCGACTCTGAAAGTTGCAAGGTCTCTCTGCTTAGTTTCACAGGCGAGCGTTATATTTGTACAACACGCCATATCAAAGGTTTCTTCTCGCCATTCCTGATACATTCTGCCGTCGATATTTCGTTCATTCCATATATTATTATCAATTTAAAGTAAATTTCTTTGATGGATTCCTATAAATGCTACGACTTTTCCCCTATTGCCTGAAACTTTCAATTCGAAGATCAAAACATCAACCTATTTTTTTAAAATTAAACCATCAAAGAAATACTGCAGAGAAAGCTTTTTTTTAAAAAAACGGTCCTTCAGTTGTTTCCACCCTTCGCCGCTACTTTCTTGGATAGAGTTAGCATCTTATTTCAAAAGGTGAAAAGTTTCGTTTATTCCCACAGGAAAAGACAGAGACGAGAAACAAATTGTTGGGGGAATGTGGCCTCCACAGGGAAGGTATCGCGGGAGCAAAAAAAAACGTTAAATAAGTAAAGGTTTTGTCGAGTGTCTTGCAAAATATTTCTCTTTTTTTTAAACTAGGGTCAGTATATGAAGAAGAGCATTGGAGTCGACACTGTTTACGATGAGAAGCGTTAAAACCTGAGATTTTCACTGAAAAGTCAAAGGTTGCAGAAATATCTGGGAAAAGAACCAAGAACAGAAAAACAAAACATAGATGAAAAAACCCAGACTTCTAAAGCGGTGTGTGTGGTGGGCGGGGGAGGGTGGACTAAAAGTACATCTGGAAGGAACTTAGTTCGACTTTCACTGAAATAAAACAAAGGCAGGTGGGTTTTTCTGTTTGTGTAGACTCTAAAACAGCGTCTCTGCTGTTTGCTGTGAAAGCTAGCAGCCCTTTAGCCGTGCAATCAATGATTGCCAGTAACAGGAGAGGTCACTGCGTGTTGTAGATACCTGTAGTCAGCATCGCCACAGCGCCAAACAGCAGTCTCCACAAGATGACTGGGTGTCTTTTTGTGGGTAATGCATCTCTGGTAACTAAAATTGTAGTGACATTACTCTAAATAACAATAGCTTCTCCCCTTGTATGGAAACATCTAATTTTTCAAAAACTAATTTCTGCTGCGTAGAAGAACGAAGGTGGTTGGTATCTATCTGACAGTCTTGTGTTTCTTGATATGATGATAGGCGGCAGGAGGCTTGACTCCTGTGACACGACGTTATAATCCGCGTTCGCATTAAGTCAGAGGACGACTATTTCCGAGCTTGCCTCTCCTTCTGATCAATCTTCTGGAGAAAGGAAATGGTAGATGTACATCCATATGCTGTTACAGTAATCATGTCAGTCCTTCGGTCCTCAGCCTCCATCCCTTTGTTAGTGTGTGTCTTTTGCGTAATGCCTTTGTTTGGTTGAAGCGGAGGCTAAAAGGATTGTGACGCAAAAAAACCCTATTAGTTATTTGGCAGAAACCAGAACATTATAGTTAGGATTCCTATTTCCGCTCCATGGTGTTTGTTATGAGACTATCGTGAAATTCTACAGGCAGGATTCGCGACCATAGGCATGCCTAGTGTCGTCAGATCTGGTCAGAGACAACTTCTGTACATGCGAGGAGCGTGGGCAACGCTAGGCAGTGACGTCAGATAATTTGCTCAGACAGTCGACCGTCGAACCGATGAAGACGACTCCAAACGGAGGTGTCGCAATACAAACATTCCCAGCAGGCGACGCGTCGTGACGGAAATAAAGGCTACAACCTGTGTTTGCTCACAGACAAGGCTGATATGAGATGTTCCCAATGTGTATATGCCTTTTTTCTGTTTTGAATCCTACCAGCACATTGGATCACGTTTTCTCGGCATAGGACTTTTGCAGAGGAGAAATGTTAGGTTGGAATGTTGAAGTTGTTGTTGTTGTTGTTGTTGTTGTTGTTGTTGTTGTTGTTGTTGTAAAGTGCTTCCACCTCGCGGTGTTGTCGCACTGTGAGGGAAGGAAGAGTGGGTCTGGGGGAATAAAGGAAGGAGGTACTGTCGCTGGCGGTGGCTTTCTAGCCTGAGTGGTGGAGTCCTTGCTGGTCAGTCCTACTGCCGCCCTATTCCTACGTTCTATTCATCTCCACCAAGGCTTATATAGGCAGGGAACAACAACTGTAGGATGTCTGTCATGACCTAACTTCGCTCGCGTTTTTCAGTACAGTAAAACAGTAAAACAGTAAAACATCCCTTTTAAGACCTTCCCATGTACGACCTCCTCCAGAATACGACTCAAAACTTTCTGACGGAGACCGTTTACTATATAAACGACCTCCCATTTACGAATCCCTCCTTAACCCGACCAACGACCTATGAAAGTGGCCGGTTTTACACAGTCTACGACTTTCCCTGGGCGAGCGGAAAAAGGTTAGCAGACTTCCTTTTGCAAAGATGTTCACTGGGATACGCTAAATGTCGACCCAAATCCCATTAGAAGCGCAAAAGAATTGTTTTAAATCTAGAAAAGAGATAGAAAGTGTTCCTAACAAAGAAGCAGCTAAGGAAAGTCAGCAATAAATATTGCATCCGACATCCATTTACGACTTTGCCCCTAACGGACAAGGAAGTGACGGTTTTGTACAATATACGACTTGTGTGTCTTTTCGACATTTCACAGAAAGACAAATAGATTTTGTTGTAATTCATTCCTGAATGTCTTATTTCATATTCTGTGTGTAAGCGTTTGTTTCGACCCATTCACCAGACAGTCAGTAACTGAAATGTTTAACCCAATGTAAACTGTGCGAGTTGCGAGGGGTAGGTAGGGGTTAAAGAGTTGCGTCACACTAACGTGTGATCTCAGTAATTGAGATGAGATAAAATGTTTTAACGTGTAGTTTAGTGGTAAATAATAGAAAAATTCTTAGACATGCTGCGGTTGACTGCCATGATAACACGTGCAGATGCGTTTATTTCTCACCACATCCATCCTTGTACATGTACCTACATGTACTAACGGTTCAGTGCAACTAGTCCTCCCTTATAAGACCCCTCCATTATAAGACCTGAGTTTTGGCTGTTTTTTTCAAAGTCATATATTGCAGGTTTTACTATACTATAACTCGTCCTGCGGTCGAGGGAGCAACCACACATGAAGTGGGCGTCGGTTCAACCACGATAGATGGCGGAACAGAACTATTCCCTCCTATGGAAGAGGGCGTATCTATTGCTCGACGGTTTTCCAAACGCTTACCAAACGTTGGCCCCCTAGGCCGTAACAAGCACATTTGTAGATCTGTCTCAGTCGGTGTTCGACACAAGCACAATGCCTTCAAATCAAACGCTTCGTGCCAGACATTTTAACTGTTAGGATTGAGATCTGCCAACCACAGCCATAACGATACAAGAGATAAGACCTTAGCCCTAGACCAGGTGTCAGGCTGGTCAAGTGAGGAAGTTAAGTAGGGGGAGATTACGCATCAGAAGGAAGCTGTTAACGCGTATTGTCGAACACCAGGGCTTTGCTGTAGCCAGGAAGTAGCTAGGGCCACACGAGGTACCCACATTAGGGGAGGGGCGTGACGTGTTCTTGTAGTTATCACGGGGGGGGGGGGGTCTCTTCTGCTGTCTCTGTCCTGACTGGCGTATGTAACGATCTCGATGACCACGTGTATGTGAATGCAAGAATGTACGACTGAAAGGTTAGAATAAAATGATTGGTTTAGAACGCCAAGTAATTTTTTGCCAAATCTCCTGCGAGCAAGATCTCTTGTCAAAATCTGCCTGTGGAACACCAGTGCATCTCTTGCCAAAATCTGGCAAACCTTCTACTGGAGATCTGCTGTGAAGACACGTAGGTGTCTTGTGGTAAGGTCTGCTGGAGGCTGATGGGTTCAGTCTTGCTGCAGAATCAAGGTGTCCCGTTCGACTGGACTTCGGTAAAGCCTAGTATCTACGGCACGTGTCTTGAGTAGACCAGTTGCCTAGCGCAAGGGAATATGCGAGGGTTTCGGATTCTTCCAGACTGGTGTGTTCCTCTTCTGTGGGAAATCTCTACGTTAACCGGGCGAGGGAAGGAACCGCAGAACGTAAAGGAGGGAGACCGAGGGACCGCAGACAGACAGCCGTCTATAACAGAGGGAAAAATCCAGCCTTAAAGGAAGGCTGCCTGCAGCTAAGCTCTAGGAGTGAGTTCAGAGGTCGAAGGTCGACCGAGAAACGTCGCATAGCGCGGTGGCTGTTGCGGCATCAATAAGAGAGCTTGTGTCTTACAGTAAGCTGTGTCCAGAGGCAAAGGACACCAAGAAGAGATCGGCAATAGAAGTTTCTAGCAAGGAGGAGCCAAGAGGACTTTCTGACGTCAGTCTCCCAGGACAACAGAGAAGGGCACCCCCTTATGAGAACATATTTCTTTACGTCCTGCGAACCGTACAAACTACCAGATGAAAGTGTTGTGTGGCCTACACGTGGTCATGGTGTGTGCAGTTGAAACAGGCATGTGTGTCTTCATTGTTATGATACTAAAGCAAGTGATGGCAGGAAACGCATGTTAGCGAGCCAGAAAGAAAGTCGGGGAGTCATCTTCTGTCAATGACACTAGATTATTATTCATGCTGTAAATAATATTTTCTTTGTCTGTCACGGTGTTACGGAGTTTTGTTATTCATTTTGTTGTGGGGAGATTGTAGGTGGATGGGGGCTCAGGCCACAGTGTGCTGTGAGATAAGCTTATAAATCGTAAATAATACAGTGACAATAGTTTCCACCTATGCATATGTCGTCACCTTAACAGCGGTCGTGCGGAGCGAGCGCAGGGATGTCGCGTTGAGGGAACCACAGCACCAGCACGAAATATAAGCTTGAATGTGTGCGAGAGAGAGAGAGAGAGAGTAAATGAGTGAGAGAGCGGATGGGTGGGTGAGTGAAACAAAGTTACCTTTTCTTCCCCAGGTCTCCGACTGATTGCGATGCCTGAAGACTGCGCGCTTTCAGTTATCAGCTATTGTCTCAAGAAAGAAAAAGGATGTTTTGTTTGCTTAAAACCCTCGTTGTCACATCATTAGCATATGACTGACTGACTTTGTGACTGTGACTCACTGACTCACTAGCTGACCGAGAAAGTGGGAGATTCTCAAGTGTTGGGTAATGTATCAAGCAATTTGTAGATCCGTAACACGTAGTTCTTGTAAAAGAGACATACTGAACAGGGGCGGGACAGAAAATGCCAAGAGAGGAAGGAAACGGATCATCATGAATAAATATTCAAATTGTTGTCTGGTTCTCTTGTCTTTTGCATTCCCCCTGGACTGGATGTATATATACTTCTGGATGACCTGGGGGAAGAGTAAACCATCAGAAAATGCTATCACGCTTGTCTAGAATACCACTTACTCCTCAGCCTGACCTTGTCTGGGAAGACCACTCTAGTTGCGTCTGGCAAATAGGCTCATCGGGGTCTCCACGTGAGCGGACCAGTTTCCTTTTGGGAAGTAACACTGGATAATTCCGCACACTGGTAGAGGCCTGCTGACCTAGTTCCAGAGACCCCCGGATGTGGAAGCCAACGGAGGAACAAGAACAACCCTTACTGAGAACTGGACCAGATAGTGATGACTGTTCATGCTTCTGTGGTCAACTTGGTCAATCAGTGACCTTTTAATCACCTACATAACATATAAAACGAAGTGTGAGTGTTGCAGGTCATTTTATCATCACTGTTGCTTCGGTCATATCAGCGCCAGCATTGCTGAGGTTATGACAGCGCCAATGTTCCTTAGGATATATCAGCGTCAGTGTTCGTTAGGTTATATCAGCGCCAATGTTGCTTAAGTTATATCGGCGCCATGCTATTTATGTTATGGCAGCATCAGTGTTGGTGAGGTTGTCAGCAGCCATGGTAGTGGAATGAAGCAGTAACCATAAGGATTTTCTGATGACGTAACGATATCTTCTTGTCCTCGGAACTGCCTAAAATTTTTAATGCCAGATAAGACAGTATAGATGCCCTTAGTCCCCTCCACCCACCCAACCCCTCCGAATTACGTACGAGAAATGTGCTGCTTGATCTGCTGAGATCAAGACTGGTGATGAGGTTTCTTTTAAAGGAGGGGGGGCAGGTTTTTTTTCATTGTAGGGGTGATGGACGGACGTGCTTTCGAACTGTGAGAGCATGAAGTCTTATGATTCAGTCAGCAGGAAGAGGGTTGGATTTCAGCGGTCTTCCTATCAGGGCCTGTATCGTGTCTTTGGTGGAGAAAATAGAATTACTGTTTCTGTCTTCAATCGGCTTCTGTGTAGACGTACTAAGATTTAGGAAACTGACGCTATTTTGTTTGTGTATAGAATTCTTGTATTGAATCTTGCTGAATCCCCACCCGTGCCACAATCGATATCTCTTTTCTCTTTGTTTGTCCCTCTTACCTCTCATCCTTTTCTCACGTTCTTACCAGTCTCCTCATATCACCCCCTCCGTCCATCCTCCCCCATTTATGTATAACAGACTAATATTATTACTTGCTGTACGCTTTTCCTGTTTAGGTTATTAATTTATCCCCAGCAAGGGGCGCAAGAAGTTAACCCTGAAGGTACATTTCCAAACAGCATTTTAAAAGTTTGGCCTCTCCTCACTTCCCTTCCACTTCGCCCTCCCCTGATAGTCTGGCATGCGCTGTTCAGCAGTGTGGACATAAGCATTTCTTTCGCCAGCACTCCAATCCGTCTTACCGCGTTGTCTGTTTCTGGGGCATAAAATTGCCCTGTAAATGAACGGCATGTTTGATTTGACTGATCGGCTCTTGTGTTCAGACAGCTGGAGGACGACTGCCTGCCCTGCTTTTCACATATTCTGCGTTCATACGCATCCATAGCTATATTCATAGATGTATCTACATATCCATAGACGGGCGAGCTTTCACGTTTGCACTCACACGTGCACATTTATCTACAATGGTAAATATGTACCTTTGTATGTAGATAAATGTGTGCATTCATAAATACGTACATAGATTTATACATAACTATGTACTTTCATATTCATATTTTCAACACAGTGTACATCTGTACATTCTTACTCGCACAGACGTATCCACTCTCTCTCGCATGCGCGCGCACACAAAACACAGCGAGAGAGGGAGAGAGAGAGAGAAGCGTGCATATTGGTTAACACTTTCAACATAATGTACATACACAAGAATATGTACATTTAGTTATATTTACTCAAGATATTTAAATTTCATTTTCCTGTTTACTGGTAATCATTAAAAAACGTTTCTGCAAAACACGCCCTTCACACTATCATGACATGAATCCTTGATTGGCTGATTGCAACAAGAGAGTTTGGGGCAGAGTAGGGAGTGCAGTTCCATCCACTGTATTCTGCAGACCTCTCCCCTTGCGACTTTTTCCAGTTCCCACATGTAAAGAAGCAGATACGTGGAACATGGTCTGAGAGTCCTGAAGGCGCTGTCCGAGCCTTCATGAGGGTTATTGAGGTTATACAGAAAGCCACGTGGTCTAAAGCCCCGACCAGCTGGTTCGAGAGGATGGCTAGCTGTGTTGATGCTGACGTAGGTTTCTTCGATAAACTATCGTAATTGGATTGTCTGTATGTCTTTTAGTTTTCTAGATTCTACTGACTTTCAGACTGGCCTTCGTAGTCTCTGGACAATATCAAAACGATACGCTTGATTAGCTGTTTTAAAATTTCTTCTTTCCCTCCTGCTTCTCTTCCCCCCCCCCGTGCACTCGGTGGACAACAGATCTAAAGAATGCAATAAATGTGACCTGTCTAGCAAGGTTGTGTCCTTGAATCAGGAAGTGGATGGCCACTATCGTCAGCCTCGATCCTATTAATCTAATAAACCTCCTGGAAACAAGCTCGAATGCGGTGGGAAGCGAGTCCCCCTCTCCCTCCCCCCCAAACATATCCTTGACAGAGAAATTCATTGTGCTTTTAAAAAAAATTCACCCCGTGAGAGGTGCCGTCTTGATAATTAAGATTCCGAGGTCTGCAATTTGTGCCCTTTAAAAAAAATGTAATCTCGCTGCAGAAATGTGCGGTCGGACAGAAGAATGTAATCTTATTAGAGAGACCTGCGCAGAATAGCTTAGTGCCAGATCGGAGGCGGTGTTTTTTTCCTGCTCTATTATGTGTCTGTTTATTAGTCGAAGTACACGCGCGGCTGATTGATGTGAGCTTTTCTGGTCGTCTGTCCTTGTGACATCTTTTGTTCAGTTTCTCGAGTTTTCACCATTTTATTCTTCTCCATAGAGTGGAATAAAACAGTGCCGGTTTTTATACTGCTGAAGTGACCAATGCAGTTAAATGGCAACCAAAGCACGAAAATTGAGAAGCTATGCAATTTCTATCCCATGAAACTTGACCGAATTCCAGCTGAGTACAGTTCGAGGGTATGTTAATTTCTTCTCTGCCCCGAGTCAAGAGACGCTTTTCGGACTAGACACCCTCCCGAGTGCTTTGGGATGTATGAAGCAAGATTCTTGCTTGCGTTGGGTTTTTTGTCTTTGTAAAGTAGATGTAAAGAGTAATATAAAATTACAGAACCGCAGGTGGGTAGATGGCTACAAACAACACAAAAATTCCCATTAGTGCTTACAACATCTTCGCCGTTCAAATATTAAATTTCTATTTAATGGGTATCTCATCACAAATGTTGTCTACAACCTGTGAACGTCACGCACAGTGCTTGCTACTGAAGCCAAGGTTATAAGACAGCTGCACTTTACTAACAGCCATCGCTGTGATCAGTCGGTTGTTTTGTTAGTGCATTTGTTCACCCCTCTATCCCTCAGTCGTCAGTTTTTTTTATTTCTTTACTATTGTTCAGTAATAGACTCTATAAACCTTTGCCGTCATTATTGAGCAAAGTTGAAAATAGCTTGAAATCGATGAATGCCATGGCTTTTTAGTATTTCGAAAGCGAGTTTGGATTGTCTTTTCTTTATTTCTCTCCTTCTCTCTTTCTTTGACTAGTATTTCACCTGTCCGGAAGAATGTGCTATGTTCCTACAGCTGGGTACGTAATTCCTAGCGGCTCCTTGTTAAGTTTCAGAAGGGATTGGCCGGTGGAGAGAATTGGAAAATGGCGCGAACCTGACTTCCCGTCGTCAGTGTATCCCAGCTTCCCCTGCGGATCAGGCTACGTCGTGTCACGTGACCTTCACAGCTGGCTGGCAGACAATGTACATCGTCTGCATTCATTCCAGGTAAACGCAGCAAAGTTTGTTCACTTCATTTGAAAGCGTATTTTAACATCATTTTTTTTTTTGGTTGGGGGAGGGGAGTGTGTGCCCTGCACCCACACTGCCAAAACGGCATATTATTAAGATTCCTTGCCATAATACTGACGAAGTTGTGTTTTGCTTCAGCTGGTAGTAATTAACGATAATTTGGCAAAGATAATGTGGGGAAACGGGGTTGTGTATAACTTGATCTTTTACTGTTACGTTATTCAAACCGTTGTTAGAATTTTTTACAGTTGGAGTCGTTTTGTGCGGAGAATTAGTGTGAGATCAGAACTGTTGGGTTTGGCGATCTCCGAGATATCCTTGACTGATCTATTTAGATATCCTTCAGGCTTGTTGTTTTTCAGTTCGATATTCAGGCTTTCGTCTTACTGAGTCTTAAGCTTCCTTAGGGTTGTTCTCGTTCTTGTTATCTGAATCTGTAATTACGTTAACCCATTTGATGACAGCATTTAGCCTACGCCTCCACCTGCTCTACTGTAACGGATGTGTGTGTATATGTGCTTGCGTGCGCTCGCGGGTTTTGAAAAAAAAATGTGCATGGCAAGTTAATTAGTGAGAATTCTGCTGAAACACAGTGAGGTAAATACGATTAGGACCTTAAGCGAAGAATTAAAAGAAATTTACTGATGATTCTAATTTGGAATTTGTAACAAAAGGGAAAAAACATTCCTTTGATAGTACACTTACTGTGTGTATGTGGGCGTGCATGCGTGCGCCCGTGCGTGCGTTTGTGTGTTCGTGCGTGCATGCGAATATTTTTCTTGGGACAGTTAATAAAGCATACTTTTTTAAAGCAACAACAAAAGACTTCACGAAGTTCGCCATTTATTTACTGCCGTGTGTTTCTACCTGCATGCCTTGTTCAGCAACAGTGCTAAAAACCTGGGGTGGCTTGCATGAGCGTTCTTATCTCCTGTTCATTCGTAAAGGCGTACGTAAAATGCACATGGCAAATGGGCCTTACAGCCGCTCTTACGACCGGAAGTGGGGATAAGAACCCTCATGCAAGCCAGCCCTGGGCCCAGATCGTACATATATGTTCATGTAAAGCACACAATTGCTCGCGTCTGTTTTTCTGGTCGGAAGTATGATGGGAAAACCCGTTCGTACTGTGTATTTCACCTGCGCCTTTACTTTTGAACAGGCGATAAAAATGTGATTGCATCCCGACCCAACCCAGACGATTCTCAGCGTGCAAAGGTGATGTCGGACGATGCATTTAATTTGAGGGTGCACCGTCAACTATTGGCCGGTGGACGTTTGAGATTTTATCTGATCGAAGGTTATTTTGTCATATAGCTTATTCTTCTTTTGAGCTGTACCAGTTTTATTCGTTTTATTTATTCTTTCCAACAGGGAGAGGACGTGTCCACGGGTATTTGGCTTTCGCCTCTCGCACCTAACCTCCATCAGGTGAGCGTTGTTTGACCTCTGGCCTCAGCGCTTTCGCAGAAAGGGTCATTTACACAGTACCATGCATGTGTCATGCATATAATTTCTTCCTCCAATGTGGAGTTTGCAAAGATCGATAAGTCGGATGAAAGTAGTCATAGGAAACTATATTAGTCCATCAGGTTGCAACTAAATATAACATTTTTTAATTGAATAGAATATTACAGATGCATGTTTGCACTAAAATCTCCGGGAGGACAAGTGTATTTAGAAAGAAAACAAGATGGATTTTCCTTTTCATCCGAGCTCCTGTGACTGCTTTCATCTGACTTATACTTGAGCCATGTAACAATACACTGATACTCAACCCAGATTCAAGCGCTTAAATTTGTGTCTGCCTGTCTATGTATGTTTGTATACCCCTGAACCATTTTACTTCCCGCTTCCTTTTGAGTAGCTTGTACAAAATCTGGGACTCTCTAAGCGATCCTGCGCTTGCCAGACATGTTTGATCACCATTCAGGACACTTTATATTGCACTGATGGTTAAGTAAATCAAGTAAATAACACGACTCTTAAAAGAAGAATTTATACATACGAGGTTGAGACAGAGGCGAAGACAGCAGTCTTTCACAGATTTACAATTCAGTTCTGAGTCAGATCTGTTCCTCTGCCATGCGCCGGCGTTCCAGCAGTAAAGCCTGATATTTCCATTCTGAAATTTCTTTGCTTTTTGCCCTCCCATGAAGCCATGGTAAAACAACCCATTATTGTTCATCTCCGCAGCCAGGATGTCTCGTGTGGTGCTTTTCTCAATGCCACCCAGCTGTAGGACATAGGTGATTGTATTCGTATCGATGTATCGATGCATGAGTGTAAATTCATATATATATGAGCAGTGGGTCATTAGCGAATGTCCCTCAGGGTTCTGCTGCCATATAAAAAGATATATAGCTAGACACACATACTCTCTCTCTTACTTTCACGTACAGACTCGATCACGATCACGTACACACGAACACGTTCAACCATCGTATATGCCCTTGCTTTCTTGGACTGAATGGGTGAGTGGGTGGGTAGACTGAAGGACTGGCGGTGGATGGACTGGTGGATGGATGGATAAATATGTAGGATGTACTGTATGTTTTGAATGTGTGTTCAGGACCCTAGGTGGCATTGTTTCAAGGTGTGCTCAGATTCTATGCTGTCCATGCCCAATTTGACACCAGCTGAACTGACGTTACATTGGAGCAACAAGAACCACTGCCAGTCCCCTTGTCAAGGCTGCTAGATCCCAGCATGCTGGCGCAAAGGTTCACAGCACGTTTCCACCACAAAACCGCTAGCTTTACGCACAGATGGAGATCCACCATGCAGCTGGTCTCTACATTTGCCTGCATTTGCTCCAGCACCTTGGCACAGAGATCCACTTGCTGTTCTCTACATCTGATCTGCTGGCTGCAGATGCAGAGATGAGAGATCAAGATTAATTGCTTTCTCCTATTTTCAGGATCATGCCTGCAGGTCCCAGAGCATTCGCTGAAGACCCACTGCTCATTTATATATCAACATACACCTGTGCATGTGGTGTGCGCATATATACACAGACAATCCTACATGTTCATAACGGCAGGTACCCTCTATGTCCATATGTCAGTGTGTATGTGTGTGTGTGTGGGGAGGGGGTGCATGTGCTTGTGTGCAATAAAGAGTGAAAAAAATTGCGTTTTCATGGTTACGTGTTGTGAAGTCCTCAGAAATATCGGACAGAAGTGTATAGAATTTGAGATTCTATGGCCCCTTTGGCTGGGTGAGTCTGAAAATGACTTTTGAATACATGGTGAGCAATTTTATAAAGAATATAAATTTTATTCATCTACTGGTTTGCATTATTATTGTGCATTTGCATACATGTTTGTCTGCTCACCTGTGTGCATGGTTGTGCATTAAATGAATAAGACAAGAAAAATGAATGTGCATAAAAATGTATAAAGACAGAAACATAATTACGTATATACATATAAATTTGTACACATGATTTATTAAGGGAGAATACATATTTTGAGGAAGGTAACATAGCCATGAACTTTTCTCAAGGACATTCATTTTTCTTGGTGACAACAGAGTATCTGTACAAGTTCAAAAGTACAAAACAAAGTCAACCTTTCTGGGCATCGGCCCTTCATCAGGACTGATGAGACAAAGTCCAAACAAAGGGAGAACTACATATAGATGGTAAATACTTATTTTATCAACATCCACTTTTATTGTCTTCATCTATTAACCTGGGTGACCATTTTGGTTTTCATGAGCTCTCTTTTGACATTTGAGGCTTTCTCCAGCAGGGGATTTAAATTTATTTTTGATACGACTGCGAAGTTATTTCTGTATTTCATGGTTCATACCCTACCTCTAGAAGTGCACAGTACTGCATTGTCACCAAACAAGCAGTGTTGCATTTGTATTTTTACTTTAGAAAGACAAATACATGAACAAACATTCTTAACTCATTCAATATATATATATATAAAGCATGCACCAGAGACTTCCAAACACAGATAAATCATAGATAACATCACATGGAGATGAGAGTAAATCTTTATTTTAAAGACTTTTTTCATGAATAATAAATATTTCCAAACATCTCTCTCTAGATTTTAAACTTAACAATCTAATGATGATTTTCTGATTCTTTTTTTCACTGTGATGATCTACCAGACCCTCCCCTTCCTATTCACCCTTGAAAGAATAATTTGCCTAAAGCCCTGTTAAAATATCTTTAAACAAACAGCCCAAGAAGGTCTACATTTCCTCCTTGCAATCACTGGGTTCAATCAATGCTCTTTGCTTCAAGTTTTCAAGCACTTTTTCAAAGAACAGTCCCCAAGCAGTACAGAAACACTTCAGATACAATTAGATGATGAAACAGCTGCATAATTCTTCAAAAATACGCATTTGCCTTCCTCCCTGTGCTTCATACACCAACTCATTATGTCCATATCAGTTTCACATTCCATTGATAACAAAGTGCAACAATTTCCTGATTATGTGACAAAGCAGAAAAAAAGTTGGAGATCAAAGCTGTAAGACTGTTTTCTGGTACCTGTGTTACACAATGCATGAGAGCTCTTACAGGTTGCTATGGTTGTTTGTCGGGGTTACACTGTTTGGACTGACAAAAACCATTAACAACATTTTTGATATGAAGGTTACAATCTTCACAGCTGTAAAAACTTGTAATGTTAAATGGCATTTTTTTTGGTATCTGACACATGTAGTTGCACATTAATAAATGAAAATGCCAGACTCGAATGGCTTTTACAAGAAATCAGTTTAAATGTTCTTACACTGACGACCATTGTGTTGGAGGATGCTTGGATGGAGAAGGGGGAATTTAATTTTCAGCTAAATTACACAAAAACTGCAATTAAAATGAAAAAAGAAAGAATGTGCTGCCCAAAGCCAGGTGAATGTGCTACTCTAATAGGTTTTGATAACTATTTGCTCATTTTAAATAAAACAGCTTAAGGTAAAACAAATGTTTAATGTTGCAAAGTGTTCATAAAGGTTGCCTGTGTTCTCATCTGAAGGATAAAAATGTATCTCACCCATTCACAGGTGCATGCACACTATTCATTACAAGTGGCAGGTTTCCCATGCTTGTTACTCTCCAACATTAAAAACAAGAGAGAAAACTGGATAGATGTAATCAGAACTGAGAAAAACTATTTTTCATTTTCATCTCAAAACCATTTTGTCAAAACAACCAACCCTGACAAAATATTGGCATAATACTGACAATTTTTTCCACCTGTGCTTTTGCTGGCACAAGAATGATCTATCAAGTTTTCAAGATCAATCAAAAGCATTATGAGTCTGGTTAATACATGTCATATATACACTGTACATGTATCTGACAAGATATCGGATGAAATGTAAGCATGTGGTACCACTGGCATGTACCCTCTGTAAGATAACAAGTGCCATTTTAACCAGCACATCAAACGCAACGAACATAATATAATGTATAATGTAAGGACACAAACAGTGACATCACCACCCAATATTTTTCCCCTGACAAATGTGGCTAAGAAACTTAGGATACATTTTTTTCAAAGGTATCCTTGTGAACACCTGGTTATGGTCTTATCCACCATGTGGTATCAATTTAGAATGACGGATTTGTAACAATGTGAAGCAGTTACAGTGTATCTCTTACGCAGAAGATTACTCACGCCCTAGTCCAGAAGCTAAGTTTCTCGGAGCTTCCTTTTTAGAAGTATGTTTCTCTAAACATAGTAGATACCTTGAGTTTGCCTGAAATGTAGATTCTTTTTATCTTGTGGTGGAACACTCCAGGTAATGACAAGAATAAAATGAAATCAGTGGGTGCTAAGCAAACACCTCCTAACAATAACAAATGCCTTCAGAATGTCTATGATGGTGAAGCATTTTAATCAGGTGGTCACTGACTGACCAAAGAAGTAAACAATACAATAAGATACAATACAATAAGAAAACATTATATCAATAATTCAGAGGTGACAGACACCCAGCAACAATTAATCCTGTTACTGTGGCTGTAAAAATGCATGTATAACTTGGACAAAAAATAATCTCGTATCATCATTCGCAAAATTACAAATGCTGCAGTTTCAGAAGCAAGAGTTGACTATTTTTCTTGATCTCAGCTATCAAAAAATCTAGTCCAGGTGACATAGAAAACATTAAAACTCATTATTTTTTCACTATAACTGATGCTATTTCACAGCTAGGCGCACAGCCTTCACATCCTCTCCCATGCTGATTTCGACACAATTAGTTCTCATGATAAGTTATTATCTGCTTACAATAAAACAAACCAAACAAGGTTTTTCATCAAAACTGAATAACTACTCTCATTATCAGCTTCAACAGACCAATAGCAAACACTTCATTATGCAATCATTATTTTGCATTGATTCACACACTTGTGTTCCTCACTTTCTGGAGTCTGCTAATGGACTATTAGACCCCATCTCACATGAAGTCAACAATTATGATCTCTGCAAAAGTGATGAATTATATGCATGTGTTTTCCACAGATCATTAATAAATAACCATTGTAGAAGCAGCTATAGATATCACAGCTTTTTTAGTACGCTTTAGACATCACTTATTTTAGGTTGACTTGAAAATAATTCTCTCTCTCACCCCAAGTCTTCCACATCTTATGACACAAGAGCAATTCTATTTTTTGTCCACATCAAATACATACAACATAAAATTCTCCAGATTATGGGCACGTTTTCTGTAATAACACTGTAAGTACTGGGAACTTGTCAATAATCACATCGATTATATGTTAAGCATATAATAACATTGAAATAAAAACAGCATGCATGATAACAAATGTAATTTAAAGTTCATTATGCAAATCAAAGAAATTATGGTAAAATTAAGAACACATGGTCTCAAAAGATGCCTTTACTAAGACAAAAATATAATGGATAATATATTGGGACACTCCTAAAGTAGGGTATAAACAATGTTCCCCATAACTTCTTAAGAACTTCAGCAGAAGAAAACATGACCTGTCATTTCCAAACACACGTTTAACCACCACAGATAAGATCTTGATTTCGCTCATGTTACTTGTGAGAGGTATACCATCTTTAACCTGGAAAAGAACATTTCCTGTCTTGGTGGACAAGAGGAAACACACTTTCAGTAGTAACATGCTGTTTATGCAGGTTTTCATTATGTAGATTTGTACAAATACTTCAACAACAAAAGCCCTGAAAAATTGCCTTCCTCTTCGATTTATATCATCACTTTGGGAAAGCAGGTCAGTAAACCCTGTGTGTAATCAAGGACACTGTTCTTCAGTGGATACAGTAGTTGGATAGACACTGTAGCTCCATCCTTTTCAACTCATTATGTTTTTATCACAGCAATGAAGTTAGGGAGTGTATCTGATTAATTTTACCTCTGTAAGAACTCTCAATCCACCCTTGCAGGCCACATGACATCCATATTTTGTCACTAAACGTAACCTATGAAACAGTCATTTAACATGAGTGCAAATCCACACAAATGAACACAAAATCTCCAAAAACTGCTAAAAGATGTATATGTTCCAAAAGGACATGTCTTTATAAACAGTTGCCCAACTGTTTTCATGGCTAACAACCCTGTTATGGTGATGGCTGAGACTCAGAGCCACACTTTTACTTACATTAGAATGACTAATGATTCTTGGAAGCATAATATATATATATATGTGAGATATGATTCCATGTATTTTCCACCCAGATGTGGTCAACAAGACTGTGCTAATGAAGCATTATCACCCTGAACTATAAAGACCTTTCATGGCTCCTAAAACGCATTTAGTTCACAAACTGAGTCTAATAAACCATTACTTGCCATTCTGATGGCTTATCTGTAGTAATATGGAATATCTTAGGAGCTGACTCCTGCATCACCTGTTCAAAAAAATAAATAGAGTCATCGAGAACCATTATTTCCACCTGTGGCTCCAGCCATTATTGTTCTTTCTTCACCAGACACGTTTGAACTGTGATGGTTAATTCACTGTAAACAAGCAAACCCTGCCAATCTCAGTGCTGCTCGTTAGAAAACTCAGTGTCAGCAGTAAGAGCTTTTTGCATCTGTGTTTTATAATCCAGGACCTTGCACGACAGATATTCAAGACATTCACTACCTATAGTGTACTATCGTTTTTCCAAGATTGCTTTTTGGTGTTTGACACATTTCAATATGACATATAACATCAACTACAACATAAGCATGGACATTTTGAGGCAACAAAAATATGACAGATAAAGTTATATTCTAAAGCTAGAGTCAGTGCTTATCACATTATGCACCATTTGTGCATTAAATGGGTAAATGATAGATTGTTTCCTGAAAAAAGACCTCCAAGGATTGTATTTTTTGTTTTTGCACCTGTAAAGTATTTGCTTGTGCCAGGCCATTCAAAGTTTTTGATGGCCTTTGTTTGTTTTGTTTGTTTGGGATGGGTTGGTTGGTTGTTGTTGGATTTCTTTTTTGATCCAACAGGCCACAAGTCCATGAACATTACTCCAAAATGAAATCTGTAAAACTTAACAAATAAGACATGACATGGCATAATATGCAAATTTATAAACATTTACATTTAAAGAGCAGGTATATCAACATGCCTGTAAATGTGTGGAAAAAAAATTACCAGAAATAGATTTGCATGTGCTCCTAAATTTGTATAAAATAAACATCAGCATCTCTGTTTTCTTGGTCATTCTGTTATTGAAAATCATTTATTAAAGTATTATGCAATAAAAGGTTCTAAAACAAAACTTATTTCACGGTTGCCATCTTTCAAATATCATTTGGAAATACCTGTCAGATATGCTTACTGTTTTTTTCATTAATGGGTGTAAATAGATACAAAACATATCCCTAATAAACCTTTTTTTTTTCACTCATCTGGCAAAATTCTGTAAAATGTGGGGTTAGAAAAGATTGGAAGCACTCTCTTATACTCTAGAGATGTCCTATATGCAATAGTAACAAAGTTTCACAAAAATTACAGGTTACACTAGAGTACAAAATACAAAAACATCATTTTCAGGCCTATCCTGTCAAAGAATCAAATCCTGAGAATCTCCACTGTCTCAGAAAAAGACAAATGATAGACAATGAAAATGAATAGACACACCTATTTATCATAAGCACTAGGTAAAATTAAACCTACAGAAAGGGCAGAAGTATTGTACAGAAAGCTAGGCTTTACCTATACTTCTCTACAACAGAAAACAAAGAAAAATAACATTTTAAAATCAAAAGCTCCCCAAAGACTTTGTCTGACAGATTCATACCATATCTTATACGCTTTGTCTAAATCTGTAAGTTACCCAAAAGTGCTCAAAGGCCAACAAAACCAGAGCTCCGACCTCATGCATGAATACTCGCCCCTGATGCCCACAACTGGTTCACATTCAGCAAGGCATGAAGCAACTTTTTGCAATGCAAACTAGCTTTGGTGGTGGACTGCTAAAGTGTGTAAACACAGTAGCAATAACAATTTTCGAAGACTATGCTAATCACATGCAAGTCGCATACACAATCACTTCAAAACCACCGAGTAGCAAGTCAACATCACCACTATCACATTTCATAGATATGATATGTAAACTAAAAAAAGAGCTCCTTTATGCAGTTTTAGGTCACATGCATACAAGACGACTCTGTCAAAGAGGCCTCAGGAAAAAAAAACCTTTGTTCATATCCCTAACAACTATATAAACAGACCAGGCATGCCAGTATAAGCTCCACAAGTATTAGGCTGCTAACAAGAGATAAATAACTTGCTGTGTGACTAGCAAAATCAAGTCTACTCTCCCAAATTTCAGAAGAATGAGAAGTGAAATGAATTCTGTTTGTTTCCAAGGCCATGAAGATTACCCATCTAAAGATAAGAGCTTAGGTCAGGGAATAATTTAAGTTCCGCATCTTGAAATTGTCCTATCCTACTAACTAATGCATGAACAATTATGTACTTTGTAAGTGTAAAGAGTTGGAACACAGCTTTTGCCACATTTTTTCTTTTTCTACCCTCTGGTTTCCTTTTCCAGGTAATGGCATCATCATTTATGTAAACTCTCTTTAAGTTTCACTGTCTTTTCTGATGGGTACCAAGTGGAAAAATATGCTACATACAAACACCTACAATAGACGTCTCAACAGTTCTTACTGAGGACTGCCATTGGAAAACTCTTCTCCAAAGAGCATTCTGTTTGTGGGCGGCTTGCTATTGTCTGATTTCAAAAATAGTCGATCACAGCTGCTATCATGCCAACAAAAACAATGTAAGTGGTATATCACCTTCTATCAGGAAATGGGCAGATTATTTGCTGAGACTGCCTGACAGATAAATAACTTTGCTATTTCTAAACTAAAAAGGAGCTTGTAGCCTACTTTGCATATGCCTTTACAATAATTCAATTCTATCCTCTGAATAGTTGTATTTCTACATGTACAAAATGTTAGATGCCCTATCACATAAACACACACACACACAACACTAGCACAGATGTCATTCATAAACTATTTTAAATGCCAGTTCTAAAAGTGGGTACTCACTCTGTTTGTATGGTCTCATCATAAATAATTCTCCAGTGCACATATAGTCAAATGGTACAAACCTGATAAAGTCCCACAGAAAGTCAAATAATGTAAAGAAAATAAGAATTAGGTAATCTCCCCTATTATGTGCTTTTACTCAAAGATCTGTAATGGATGTGCTCAAAATACTGTAATACATTTTTTATCCAGACTGAAAAAATGGTCATAAGTTAAAATATTTACCTGATGATGGGACGGCTCAGACAGAGATGAAAAGATACCCTTGCAACATGGCTACATGCTTTTCCCATTGTTGTACCCACAAAAAGTTACCAGTAACTTGGCACAGACCAACGAATATGCATTTTTTAAAAACTTGTTCTTTTCATCTCTTCGATTATGACATCTTTCTTTCAGGCTACGGAATCACTAGATTTTGGATCTAACTGTCCATCATTTTTGGGTCTGTTAATGACAGGATTTTGTGCATACAAAAGTGTGGCAGCTATAACAACTATAAGTGCTAGAATAGTGTAAAAGTCAATTGAAATGCCAAATATAAGCCAGCAAAGAACAGCTGTAAACATTAACTCCAGGGCTGAGGCAAAGCTCTTGATGATGGAGTTAAGGGTATGAAGAAAAAGTGATGTGACTATGCCAATTGCTGCATAGTTGGCGATGATGGCTATAACTAGTGGCTGGCCAAGGGGCGCAACTCCATCCCAAGTGAAAGCAGTGGACAGCTCACCTTTGAAGGCCAAAACAAGAATGTTGCACAAGATGGACTGAACATACATGAACACATTGGCCATCATGATGTGAACCTCACAGCCAACGTTTTTCAGCAAGTACTCATTGTACACACCTGCGAAGCAGGAGCAAAAAGCCTGAAGCAGAATCAACAGAATGTGGATGTCAAGGTACTGCCATACAACTGAACCTTCGGTCTGCAACACCTCCCCACTCTGGCCTGCTGATGCTGCTGATGTTACAGTTGTGTGCACTTTTGCTGCGTGGTTGATGTCTTTGATGATGCAGCCTGCCGTAAGCATAAACACTGAGGCCCATTGTATGTAGCTCAGTTGCTTCTTAAACAGCAACTGCACAGTAAGGGGAAAACAAAGGAATGAGCAACTTTGTTACATGTACCCACAAAGTAAAACAAACCAAAAAAAAAACCAATAAAAACTGTCACTACTGACTGCTCACTGTGATCACTGTGTGATGTAAAAACAATGCTCAATATTAACACCTTTGCTAAGCCCCCCCCCCCCAGCTGTTAATGATGATCACTGCTTATAAAATACATTCTAAAATTAACCCCCCTTAAAAAATCAAATTATTGTAACTTAAAAATTATGAATATTGTCAGCAAAACACAGGTGGCCTTAAAAACATTCATACATTTGTCGTACACACAGATATAGAGACACTGTATTTAAATGTTAAAATATTATCAAGTGCCTAAGGCCAAAAAAAAGTGTCATGGTTAAGATTACATCTCCCCCCACCCACCCACCTACCCTAAAAAAAATGGCTAGGCAAGTCAGTAGATTTTTTTTCATAGAAAGAAAGGGAAGCTACCTATGTAGGCCTCATGTAAAATTATGTCCCTGATGGGCTCCGCAACAGCTCGGATTTAACTAAACAACTTGCATGCACTTCTTCCCCCCTCCCCCTCTCCTCCCCCACTTTTTTTCAAACAGGTGTAAAAGATAATTTAGTGTAAGAAAAAATGGGGTAGACCTGGGAACCACAGCCGCACCCCTTTTTTGGCCGTAATCACTTGTGATTTTTTTTTTTTTTTTTTTTTAAGTTTCCTCGACTGAAACTCTTGAAAATGAACAGATAAAATGTTTGGTGGCATCAGTTTCTGCTGTCATGCAAGACATATAATACATCCCTGCACTTCGTATCTAGAATTTCCTCCCATGACGTTCATATATAAAAATTCAACTTATTAAAATATCACAAGCTGAATTATTCAACTAGCATAATGGAAACAAACTGTTCTAAAATTAAGAAAACACAACTCCAGAATTTAATACTAGAACAAGGGCTCAAATTTCAACTTTCCCATTTTTTCTCAAAGCAATAATTGACGAGTCTCATCAGCAACAGACACCTGCAAGATAAATGTACTACAGTCTAAACTTCAGTACAAATAAAAAGAAAACCTATTCATAAATACTCTAATTCACACCTTTAACTCAATCTTGACGTGCACCTACAATGTGTGATGTCGCTGAAATCGCAGTGTTTGGGGCGATTTTTACCGATTTTCAAAATTTTCTAAAAAAACCAAAAACTATTCCAGATAGAAACATAATTTGAATGTTGACGAAAAGATAAATTTAAGTGGAAAAAGGCTTTTCCTACCTGAAAGCCGTCTGTTGCTGAGTCTGTGTGGAAGACTGTGTTGAATTATGTAACCAAAGTGAATGTAAACAGTCTTGAAAAAATTCCATTGACACCAAACACTCGCCTTTTACAGCCGTTTGCAGCACTTGTAATCCATAATACCTTGTGGAAATTATCCATAAATGCCAGAAGTTTATCCAGGATGAAAGGCATCAACAAGCACACAAAGAAATAGTTGTAATAGTCATGAAACTCTGATAAGCAGTTGCTCTGATTTTTCCTGAAGTCTTCTTCTGAACTAACAAGGTACCATGCACAAGAGCAAAGAATTCTATAAAACTCAACTAATTTCTGGTTCAAGAGAAGGTGGAACTCTATAGAGAAATGATTCTTGTACTGGAAACATCAGTGACATCCCTTACCAGTGAATAATCTTCGGTTTAAAATATTTTTTTAAAGTCACTGCTTAAATTTTGGCACAGCGCTGCTAATCGTATCCTGTAAATCTGCTGAGGAAAGAGCTGAAAGTCAAGAATGAGTTAGTATTGTTCTAATTAAGTGCACAAAATGTCGTTATTAGGGTTACAAAATATTGATTACTTAGAAATACTGATCACAAAAATTAAGCTGCTTTCCCCCACAGAACAATGTGTTTACCATGCCGTGTGTATTAACCCTCTAATGACAATATCCTCACTATCATCACTTTCATCCTATCTGCAGATGATGTTAGCTCAACTTGTTGATATGAGATCATCAAGTGTTAAAGAGAGCAAAACCTTACCTGAAAAACAATGCCAGTGATAACAATCCTCATTTGTAGAAGGAGATAATAAGTTGTTGGATCATAGTTGGCAAGGTTGGTGAACTGCAGGTTGTTGTATAAGCAGTATGCTGCTGCTGGCACGGAGTATAGCATAAACACTGAAAAACATTGCTATAAATGTACGGCATAAGGACACAAGAACATGTGTGTAGAAAGCACAAATTGCCATCAAAAAGAAATGTCATTTTTGTAATATATACTGGCAGAAAGAATGGCTTGACCACAAAGCAATATTATCAAATGAATTACTTCAAGATTAACATTTTCCTTGGGGAGCTTTAACAAAAACATTATATACATTTCCCAGCAATTAATGAACAATGAAATAAAAATATTGCGTTGACGTGATGCACTGGCCAAGATGCAATGGTAATTGGAGTTCAACTTTTTCCTCCCCCACCCCATATTAACCATAATAAATGGCTTTAGTGATTTTAATTCAAAAAGATTTGATTTGCTTTGTACTAATCTAGGTATACTATATAAACATACCTTTCCTGTGTTTTGAAAACTCTTCTACAAACTGAGACACTGTATGAGAGCTGAAAAAGTTATGGAACAGGCATAATCAATGAAATGTGCACATTACTAGTTTTGGATGCACATACCTGCATATGACCAGGGCAGCACACAGTCATTCTGACCTTGTGCATAAAGAGTAAGAAGCATGCTTGTGGGTCTGCACAATTTTCGCTCTCCCGCCATTTTTGTATTTTTCATGAAAAGATGAAACATATTTACATAAATATACCACAGCTTATTTCCACACATCAGAGACTAGCTGAATTTGAATTCTTGCCTGAAGTGAGATTTTGCTTCAGAATTTCTTAGATTCCTATGTGAGACACTTGTATGCCTCCCACCTTTCCCCTGTGAATAAAATACCTGCTTGCATGCTATGAACGCTATCCATTCATATCTCCAACTGAAGCAAGGGGTGTTTTGAAAGAGCTCTCTGGCTCCCAAAAAGGCCACCAAGCTGCTTTGGATTCAAGGAAACTACTGTCTGGCTCCTTCCATTCTGCTATTTTGCTGCAAAACCATTTATGTTGACCAAGTTTTGTCTTATTTCTCTTTTTCAAGGGTGGGGTGTGGAGGTGGGGGTACTATAGGGTCCTTGATTATGCAAACAAACAAAAACAGACAAAACTGTATCCAACTAGGAATGTACAGCACACAAGACAGAAAGTAATACCCATGTGATTATCTGACCATTTTGTGAATGAAGTCCAGTGCAGTACCCACACCACTGTAGAGCTAATTTAAGCTGAAAAGACAAATTGGCTTGTACTATGTCCATATCAACTGTAAAGTATGCTATATGAGCATTAAGCTTTGATCTCGACTCTTGTAAGACTATTTCACATAATTTATAAAGACAACATATGGCACTTAAACCAACTTGATATCTGCTTGCAATCCACAGTACTGACATGCATGTGGTATGCAAATAGAAGGGGGAAAACATTCACCTTTTGAGATAAAGAAATGTAGATGCTAAGAGCTTGGCACATTCTGTTAACAGCACAACAGTCACTGTGCTATAATTGTAGCTGTTGTCAGAAGATTTTGAAGCTGTCACAAGTATACCTGTAAAAGTATAAATATAATTTTTATTAGGCAGTTCCTTTTATCAAAATTTCAGTCATGAATATGTAAGGGAAAGAGGACTAGGGTGACAAGATACTGTAGAGGGATCCAGTAAATTGTAATGCTGATAAAGTGATAATGGATCTTCTATTTATTAAATGATTGAACCATTATGTCTGAATGTGTCAACATACCACAATGCTACTGCAGAAAATGCATCAGTGTGACATCCGCTCATCGTTGTTTCATCCGCCATAATATATTATTAATATAATTTATGACGATAAGATTGTAATTTGTAACTACTAGAAGAAAGTTCCTACACTGCAAAAAGTTTTAGTACAACACAATTTCTTTGCAGATGCATGTATTTTACAAATAAGCGAGTTAAGCATGAACCATACAGTTACAAAAGTAGAAATGATTAGCCTTATAAAATAAAAAAATCTGTCCTTATTTTATTTCATTATATTCATGAGGACTTCTTAACATCATTATTATTAATTAATATTAGTAATTTCTAACCACGTCCTTAGTTACTGGACAGTGGTCGATTGGAATTCCTGGAACAAGTTAACTTCACCTTGATTGATGAACAGTGCCATATATGCGATGAAAACCACAAAGCTAACTTTTGTCGGAAACATGTCTGATGAAATAAACGCCATGATGTTGATGCAGGTGTATAAAATCCCCTTTCCGTAGCCTTTCTAACCACCCCAGCCACAGACCTTGACAGTCGTCTGTGCTTGAAACGTCTTCAGCCGTCTCAGATTTACTTCCCTTTCCTCGGCAACATCCGCTGAAACGCAGAAAAATGGCGGACGAGAAAAAGGCGGTGGATCAAAGTGAGAGAAACAAAGAAAACCTTCCAGGTGTAGGTGATCATTTTCTTGTCCAAAGGCCTGACAATACGTGGCATTCTGCTGAAATTATTCAAATTCGTCCAAATGAACAACCAGGTGGTGGAAACGGGGTTTACGAATACTACGTTCATTACGAAGGTTTCAACCGACGATTGGACGAATGGATCGAGATCGACAGGTTTGTTTTGCATAGGAATGACAGCTGTTTCGCATGAGTTTTAATATCGGGCATTTAGTTAGAGAACTCAGAATAGAAGCTGAGGTTTTTATGTTTCTTGTAACTTTGTATCGTTGATACACGTAACTGCAAAAAAAAAAAAAGGTTCCTTTTCAGAAGTCTACTCATAGTGTCATACTGATACTCATATTATATAGCTACTGTAGTGTAGTATTCCCCCCTTTGTACTTTGTTATTTTAGTTAATAGTATCAAAAGTATGATAACAATGCTAATTTGTTCGTAACATTAGTATCTTGAATTATTATTTTTATTTAAAACGTTCATTCAGTCTTCACAGTTCACTATTAATTTACATTATTCCATATCATTTAGCAGAACGCCACATGCAGCTCATAACCCGACAATATGTATTTAAATGATCGACAGAACTTTTTTTTTAAAGAATTGGTTTGTAATATCAGCAAGTTTTGCCAGGTCATACAGATGATATAGTTCGCGTTTCGCTAGCTTCAGAAGCTGTCGTTTCTGCTTAAAATTATTATGATTATACATTTTTTCAGGTTTGACTTGAGTGCCAAAGTTGAAGACCCACAAACGAAGGAAAAGGACCTGACAATCACGCTGACAGACTTAACAGACGGCTCTGACCGAAAGATAACACGCAATCAGAAGCGACGACATGATGAGATTAATCATGTGCAAAAAACTTATGCAGAGATGGATCCCACGACTGCTGCCTTGGAGAAGGAGCACGAGGCCATCACAAAAGTTAAGTACATTGACAAGATTCAGATTGGAAAATATGAAATTGATGCTTGGTACTTTTCACCATACCCTGAAGAGTATGGAAAACAGCCAAAACTGTGGGTCTGTGAATTCTGCCTGAAGTACATGAAGCTTGAGAGGTCCTTTCGGTATCATCAATCCCAGTGCACCTGGCGTCATCCACCAGGAAAGGAGATTTACAGAAAGGGTTCCATCTCTTTATATGAAGTTGATGGCCATGAAGCAAAGCTGTATTGTCAAAATCTGTGCCTGCTAGCCAAACTCTTCCTGGATCATAAGACACTCTACTTTGATGTTGAACCTTTCATGTTCTACATATTGACAGAAGTCGATCGACAAGGCTGCCACCTTGTGGGCTATTTTTCCAAAGAAAAAGAATCACCAGATGGCAACAATGTGGCCTGCATTCTGACTCTGCCTCCATTCCAGAGGAAAGGCTATGGAAAGTTTCTCATTGCTTTCAGCTACGAGTTGTCAAAGCGAGAGGGTTCAGTGGGCTCTCCCGAAAAACCCCTCTCTGACCTGGGAAAGCTCAGCTACCGCAGCTACTGGTCATGGGTGTTGCTGGACATCTTACGAGACATGCGGGGTACTTTTTCCATAAAAGATTTGTCTCGGTTGACTTCCATATCGGGTCCAGACATCATAAGCACGTTGCAAGCCATGAATATGGTCAAGTACTGGAAAGGGCAGCATGTGGTCTGCGTCACTCCAAAACTTGTTGAAGAACACCTGAAGAGTGCTCAGTACAAGCAGCCACCCATCACTGTAGATCCAGCTTGTTTGCGATGGGAACCACCCAAAAAGATTTCAAAACTCTCAAAGAAGTAAATTGGTTTTCAGTCTGAGGTCCTTTCCTTCTACTCCCTACAGACGTCTCTTTCACTCACTGTCTTTTGTACTGTTTTGACCTATTAGGCACTCCTGAAGAAAATGTTATTGTTAAGGTTACATGTCCACACAAAAAATGTGGTAGGTAGGTAGGTCAGCAGTTTTTTAACCCCTAATGGCAATGTAGGCTTAAGAGTAAAATTAATCCCTTATGTCCTTCACAAAAGCTCAGCTGTCAAGGAACTGTGGGTGCTTTTTTTTTTTTGATGGGGGAAACAGGTGGCAAAGAATGTTAAGGGTCTTCAAGAAAATGGGTCAGGTAACTACAACACTCCCCCCCCCCCCTTTTGAACAAGTTACGGTCCTGTGTTTACATCATAGAGGAAGAACAGCTGTCAAGAGCCCCAGATGGTGGTGGTATGTGACAGGGAGGTTCAGGGAAACAACCAGGGGAATGTTGCATTCAGAGAACATGGCTAAGTGGGCATTAGTAATACACATGAAATTAGTGATTTAGTGGGTGACAGTGTTGTAAGACAACATCAGAGTAGGCAGTAGGGGCTGCAGAAGGCAACCTTCATGATTTCAGTTACAACACCTGTTGCCTGACCCAGACAGGAGTGAAATGCCAGCCTAAGAACTGAGTGAACTGGGTCAAGGAAAATAACAGTGATGCAAAAGTAAAGAGTTTGTCATATCTATCTGCTTAACCGAATGCCTTTAGTTCTGAAGATGTGTGTGTGGGTGGAGGAGGTCCTCACTCCCTCTGCTTTTCTTTCCCATCAACAAATCGTGCTTTGTAACAATGTAAGGTTTCAGTTGATAGAAATTCGTCAGTGGAGTATATTGCATATATTGTTTAAAAAATCCCAGTTTCTGTTTTGCTGAGGATGTTTTGTGAAAGTTTAGATGGATGTTGACTCTTCAAAAGAGTAATAAAAATATGAGAGTTAAAACTTGAAAAAGTTGGTCGTGTACATAACCTTATAAAGTAGTTCTTGTCCAAAGTACACATTCAGCACAAGTTGGAGTTAATTTGGAGGTGAGGGGAGCATGGGGGTGTCTGTTTTCAGCTAGTTACTTTCTTGATAATGTGATTAATAGATTTCCATATTTTGTTTTTGGTGAGGTCACTGTTGATGCTGCACCAGCACACAGAAAAGGTTTGTCTGCATGTGAGAGAGTGTTATGTGTATGCTTTGTCATGTCTTGTAAAGATATTCAGTTTCATCAAAATTATATTATGCTAATCTTTTGTAAAGACAAAACTGCTTAATAAAGAGAGATGTTTTCAAGGTCTTCATAATTCAGTGTCAGTTTGTGAACAGCCAATGTGCAATTTGCCTGTGTAGAAGTGTTGAATGTGTGTACAACAAAAAAAAAAACTGATCAGGTTATTTCGGTCTTTCATCTCCTTTTTTCTCTGTGCATATGTGTGTGTGTGTGTGTGTGTAAACTGTGTTAAACTTGGCCAAAGTAAAACTAGAGTACTTTCAACTACAGTCATTTCACAAGAGAGTTTCTTTGCAAATGAATAACTGCTGTTGTTCAGTCTCTGTTGAGACACCCCCCCCCCCCCCCAGAAAAGGATGCCTGTGATTCCTGACGTCCTCTCTATAACCTTATCTATCCATTCTCTTTTCTGCCTTTTCTCTCTCTCTCTCTCCTCATGTGATCCAAGCTCCTGCATTTATCAAACTTTTCTGTCAGGTGGACCACCCCCATTTTTGAGTCATGTAGTTTGGAGTAGGGTAAATTTTTTTTCTGCCATATTGCACTAGTATTTAGTATGTTGACCTGTTGTGTACCTAGTTACTTGTCTTCAAAGATCTTACTAATTATTTTGGTTTTTTTTCTAATATTTTCATTGGAGTTTTGTTTTTGGTCTTATGACCAAAACGTGTGATACAAAAGTTCATACAACCAAATGATGAGGGCAAAAGAATGAATTGATACTGCACGGTGCTTGCGGTCGATGGGATCGGGGGTGGATATGAAGATGAAGTAGGAAGTACAAAGACTAGATGGGTGGGTCAATGCAGAAACACAAAAACTACTCCCTCTGCTAATGTCGATGACGCACCATTAAGGCAGAAGAGAATAAATGCGTGCAATTTGTTCCTTTTGGCTGTTAACCATTGCCATTTATTGTCGTCCTCCATTAATACTCGGTCTGACTCGCCCCACCCTACCATATTATAGCAGCCTCTGTTCAGATGTCAACAGCTTCAGATAAAAACGATTGGGTGCAGGGGAGGTTCTTTCGCTTTTCGCAAAGCGAACTTTTTAAAACTTTCTTCTGGGTGGGGGTTAGAGAAGGGGTAGTGGTGGGAATTAGGGGAAGGATAGTGGTTGGAGTTAGGGGGAAGGGGCGGGTTAGAGGGTCTTGACCTCTAATCCGGAAACACTGTCCGCCATCTTGGGAACAGTACGCTAAAAACGAAAGTAACTCCCCTGCCCGCAATCGCGAGTGTTTCAAATGATTAGAACTTTGAAGGCTGTGATTTACAATGTTCTGAATCAGAATGCACCAGTTCTTACTCATTTCATCATCATGTGTTCTGATTCCCCATCATCCCAGTTTTCGGCTTGGCTGAGAAACGTGATACTTTACTGTGGCTGAACCTTTTTCGATTTTTTTTTCGTTTTTATTTTACTTTTTCGCCGGCCAGTCTACAGCGCCGTACCAAAATTAACTCACCAATTCATTTCCAACAATACAGGCCGATATGCATCGCCATACTTCTAGATCTAAAATACAGGCATGCTTTCATCACACGACACGGCTCTGTGGTCTAAGGGGAATAACTCTCATTTGACTGTCGTTTTGAAGCAGACGTCAAATATAACGTTTCAAAGCAGCAAAAACCCGATGTTTAGCAAAGGAACGTGTGCGAAGAAACAGCTGACCCCAAACGACAAAGAATTATTATTATTATTATTTCTCTGGAAAATGCGGCAACAGCGCTCGAAAAATTGCAGAAATATTCGAGAGAAGCCACTTAATTGAATTTCCAGATTTCTCAAACGAATTCGTGAAACGGGATGCGAGGAAAATAAAAATAGTGCTCGGCGACCTGCCAAAGACTGAAGAGAGCGCCCGTGATGAAGTAAGACTTTCGAATATTGTAAGGAGTGACAGACGGCAGATTTTAGGCTACATCACAACAACCTTCGAGCAGGGAAGAGAGGCGTCCATGTTGTGCTCAAAACGAACAGTTCAGAGAACTTTGGGATATCCTAACACAACAGGACTGTGAGAAAACCTGTGACATCAACCCCAGACGCACAATGCATTAATGCAATGGTGCAGACTTAAACTCCACTGGACGCTAAACAACTGGAAGGACATTACGTTTTCTGCAGAGAGAATTGTTATTTAGCGCGGGGACAACGGACATAAAAGTGTGGAGACGTATGTGTTGGCGAGTGCTTTAATTGGTGTTGTGAGAACCCGACCGACACGAACCATCAAACCTTGATATGAGTTTGCATCTCATACTTCGGCATGGGCTCTTTGGAGGTTGTGGAAGGCATTTGTGGATTCTAAAATAAAAAAGTACATCGAAGTTCCTGACAGCCACTATCATATGCAAAACTTTTGGTGTGAATTATGTGGGCTACAAGAAGGCAATGCTGCTGTGCACATGACAAGCTTGACACCACAGTGGAAGACACCATGCAAAAATAATATACCTGTGCTCACATGGCCTGCACAGTCTCCCGATCATTAAAAACATCTGGCTTGTGCTGAAAAGACAAAAAGAAGACGTCATCAACACGGTGGACTGCCTGAAGCGAGAACTTGTGCCCCATTATTTTTCATCAGTCACCTGAGTCGTTTCCACGACGATGCGTGAAGTTCTGATTCGAAAGGGTCTCATCTCCAAATACTAGACACCTGTTTTTTGGTTTGTAGGAGGTAAGTGAAGAAATTCTGTGCTTTGTTTACATCGTGCGCGTCGCCGGAAGCAGTGGTGTTTTAATGATGGCAGGGGTTATTTGCACGGGCCCGTGCAGATAGAATCTGGGGCTATTTGCACTGTTCCCGTCATAACTCCGAAAAGCCACACAAAATTGTTTCTGTGGTTTTGCGCCACTTGCTGACAATTTCTTCATAGGTTTTGTTTGTTTTTTACTTGAAGTTTCCAATGCAGAGGCTGTGCCTGCTGTACAACTTGAAAGTTTGAATTCAAATCGAACTGTCATTTTCATAAGTATAAATACACGATGCACAGCACAAACACTACCCCCCACCCACCCACATCTTTCCTCAGATTACTTAAGGTCAAAAAGTAATAAGGAAGGTAATTCATCGTTCACCATAGTGAATAAAGCCGTAAAAATACTGTATTATTGTGTGCTAGTAGTTTACGCGGCTCTGTTGGAGTGACCCCCTTTGCAACGTCAACTGTGTAAATACCTTCGGATTCTATCTGCACGGGACCGTGCAAATAGCCACTGCCTTTTAGAATGGCACGTCGCTAGTATTGTTGGCATCGCTTCGCCTACACAACCTGCATAAACACATTCCCATATGCTGGCCTACGGTCTGGTAAACCAGGGGGCAGTTGCACGGCTTTGGCGTAACCCCTTAGTCCAGGCGTAAGAATGGACTAGCATAAAATGTCTATTGAACGGCTCCTGACTAAGGAAAATTTAGTCCGAAAAGTTGGCGTAAATTAAGACCAACGGGGGAAGAGGCGTACGGGCGGACTAACTTTGGCCACTAAAACAGCGTCTGTAGCAACGTGTAGCAGCATGTACAAGACCCACAACCAGCGGCTGGAATCCCCACCCCACCCCTCCATTCCCTAACACCACCCCTAACTCCCAAACCCACCCATACCCCAACCATAACTCACACTGACCCACCCCAAACAATGACCGTCCCAACCATAGACATCACTGCTCCACTCTTACCATTGCCCTACCCCTTGCTATCACTGCCCCATTCTAAACCCACATCGCCCCACCCCTAACGACCACTGCCCCACTCTTAACCATCACCGCTCCACCAGCACCGCCCCATCTCCATCACCACTCCACCAGCACTGCCCCATTCCTAACCATCACCACCCCATCCGCTACCGCTTCACCCTCAACACTACCCCAACTCCCCCCCCCCCAACCCACCACGGAGGCGGGGTGGAAGTATAAGTATTGGCCCGCTCTCTTCCGCTAACCTTCATCCCCACCTCCTTCCCAGACGCCATCAGGGAAGCCCGTCTGCCGTGTGCCCCAGTTTTGACAGCCTCCCGAACACGTGATGCACAGTCTCCACTGTCCTTTCGACGTAATTTTTGTCCCATTTGCAACAAAAAATATAAAAACTCACCACGAAACGAAATCAACGATTTAGTCCGAAAGGCGTTGCTCGTGCCTCTAGTCAGGAACAAAGCAACCGGCGTATGAAGATGGCGTACGTAGTCTGGACTAAGGGCTTTAGTCGGGCGTACGATGGGCGTAGGTTAGCCTAAATCGGTGCAACTGGCCCGATGTGGACCGAGAGTAGACCCACCGAGACACAGCTGTATAAATCTGTTGACCTAAACGTGTAAAGACTGGCTGGGTTTTTACAGTTCTCTGCGGGACAGGTTTGCGCCAGCAAAATTCACCGTTGTTTTGCGGCCATGTTCTCAACGAATCTAGCTGGTGTCAACTGTGAGAAGTCGAGTATTGTCATGATATTAAACACGGCTTTAACCCAACAGCAGTTTCCGGCTTCCTACAAATCAAATCACAGACTTGATCTCAACACCTGCGGGCGACTGAAGTTCCATACCTCTCTGAGGTGCGCGATCTGTTACATATACAGTTAACGAAGACGCCATACGAAATCAGGTCTGCCCATTGCCGAGTCAACCAAAGTACACGTAACAAAAATTAAATGAGCCTAAATATTTAAAGAACAATTTTAATTTAATTTGGTGTTTACGGTGCTAAATATGTACATAATATTTATTACACATCACACAAACCATTGCAGTGAAAGACAATTTAAGTGACTAAACAAAACGTTGGTTCTAAAGCAGACGAAAAAATATCTTTTTAAAAAAGTAAAATACATAAATAAGAATACCTCGGTTCCTTTGAGCTATTGCATCTCATATGTACATTATTATGGTTACGAAAATATGATGGTCTCACACTTTCCCCAGCCTGTTCAGATTTATTATCACGCGCAACACTATATCAATACAATTACATTGTTTTGAAATGGACAAGGTTATAATGGAAAACATGCGTTTGCACATTCGATCACACGCACCCAAACTTATACATTAAAAAAGGAGGGATCGCAAGTAAAAGTATGTGACCGATAAATTTAGGTCTGATGGCGTTTTGATGTGTGTATCATGGCGAAGATTAACGTGTTTTGCTGATCACAGACGACTTCGAATATTAGGATATCTAAATTTCATTAGGGTTTTACAAAATTGTGTACAAAGAGCAGTACGGCGTAATCGCTTATCAAAGCCGCACGCACATATTCAAAGAGCAGTACGGCGTAATCGCTTATCAAAGCCGCACGCACATATTCAAAGCCACTGTATTTGTAACTTTGCAGGGTTCCATACTGGACAAGTACTATACAACAAAGTTTATGCTGCAAGTCATTAAAACACACAGGCACACATCAGCATGCACCCATACACGCACATGCATCGCTCTTCCCTTTCCACAATTTCTTCCCCGCTCGCTCTTGACGTAAAAATCCAAAGATAAACAGATCATAAATGTGAAGCAGCAGATAAACAGAATCAGTCCGTTAAAAGAAGAATGTCAAGCACATTTACTTTCTCTACAATTTTACTGTAAACAGTTGTGCATACGTCTTTACACTCCATCTTGTACGTCTTGTCACAGTTTATCTTTCTCTTATCTGCTCTTAACTGAGGACTTCAGAGATTAAACAATAACTTTTTTTTCAATAATGGCTTCAGTGGTATGTCTACGGTCAGTACTCTAAAGGGAATCCATACTTCCGTACTGAGCAAACTGTTCCAGGACATCCGTCTGAAAAAAAGACAAACATTGGAATGCGCTAATCTGACGTTGCTCTAAAATGATAACGTCAAACAAAATTATTATACAAAAGTAGTGTTTCTCTGAACGTGTTCTCTAATGCAGTGTATAGACTTTCCAGTACGGCCGTGAAATGTGCAAGCCGTTTAGAACGTGTCACTGTAGTACACTGCATTGTCACGTTGCTAATTTGTGTGCGACATGGCTTGTACGTAACTCTTGGTTCATATATGGCGATTGCCGGATGAAGCCCATAGGTTTCCATGGTTACAATAAAATAGCATGTCTTCTAGTTTTCGACGACATCTAGTGCGTTCTGTAGCAATCTCCTCTCGGGACTCTTTAAAAGGGGAAAGAATCTGGTTTCGGTAAAGTCCGAAACATCTCTACTTATGAAGTGGGTATTAAATCCCTACACTGAAAAAAGGACCAGCAACAACTGCTACACATGCATCAGTGCTCAAGATCTGAGGACCAGAATGAAGATCGGTGTCTCGGTTACTTTGTCTCTTCGTAGCTGCCAGAACTGACTTTGGTACCATTTTGATTATTTTTCTTACCGCTGATATTCTAGAGAGAAGTTTTAAACAGAACCTTATTTTCCCTAATGTCGTGACAAAAGATTAAGGAAAAAAAACAAAAACGAACATCACAAAACGCGCAAGATGTCTAAGAATAATTGTTAACAAATCTCAGTGGGTTTCACCGAGGGAGGGAGGGAGAGGCGGGGGCTGGGAGACAGAGAGACACGTGGCCATATTGTCGGCGACACCCAAGCGACTACTAGTGATTCGCGGGAAAGGGGGTGGCGCGAAGCGGTATGGGATAGAATGGTGCCCCTGACACTGAAATTGGCTGTCATGCCTTCAGCTACTTTGCCTCCTTGCGGAGCAGACCGCCAGCTACATGATCCTAACAAAGTGAAGAGAGAGTCTGTAAGTTCGGGCGAAGGAGGGGGCACGATCAAACGGCGCCATCAGGCTAGACTACCTACTTTATCTTAACCAGCAGCAAGCGCAGATTCTGCTGGTTCAATTCGGAAAAAGTTTCCTGTGAACTGGGAGACCTCTCGGATCTTTCAAACCAGTAACCATCGATGCTCACCCAGCATCAAATTCGGGAGTCAGGATGCGGCGGGGTGCGTTACTGTTACACAGACTTGCAACAACCATTATCCAAGCTACTGGCGTTAGTTGTAACTTCAAGGTCTGTCATGAAAGATGATTTCATAAAATAGGCTTGTTACCAGAACCCTCAGCAGTAAAAGCAGCAGGAGAGGCGAGGTAGAGCGGGTAGAGAGATGAGAGATAAGAAATGGCCGTTGGCTACTGTCACAGACTTCCTCAGTGAAAACCCAGCACTCACACTAGGGTCAGCTGGGCTCGACAGCTTTATCAGCGTCACTTTAAATATTAACTGGCCTTATGATTGAAATAGATATCATATTCGGCCACATAGTTCAGTTGTACGCGCCGTGCAGCTAGTCTATGCTAAGCTGTGCGACACTCATTGTAAGAAAAGTTTGTCGTAAACTGCGATGTCAACAGAAGTAAAAATTAGGTTCCATTTCCCGAAGAAAAGGTAGGGAGTAGTGGGCTTAGCTGGCACTTTGATGTCCAGATGATGCGCGCACAAGTGCGGATGCTGTGATATGAGTGATAGTTGACGATTATAAGGGTCATTTATGTCTATTGTTGGATGTACAGTCGTCCGAAAATTTCGTCTCACAAAATAGCAAATCTAATCCAGTGAGTGCCTGACCGAGGCCCGCTCACCAAGTAATGGCGCTCAAACCGGGTCAACATCCAAACCGCATATATTGTCGACTTCCGCTGCGCTGCGATTTGAAAAATGTATGCAGCAAATCGAGCACAGAAAGACTTCCGTACCAGCGACTGCAGGCCACGATGAATTATGCAGCTGTCAAGTACTAAAGGCCACGTTTCCGAAATTACTGATTATGCAGACAAGAATCTAACAACGACCATTCCTTTCCGCATACGAAACAGTAGGGGAAGATAACTATTAGAAATTTTCATGACGTTAGTTTGTTTAGAAAGGGTATAATGATCTGCCAGGCGCAGAAACGGATAAGAACACCTACATAACAGTTTTCCCTACCTTGTCATGTCGTTCTTTTAGTGCCATTGCTTCCATCTAGTGGGAATTCCTTTATAGCGGGAGGGGGCGAAAGTGGAGGGTGTAACATTGTTTTACAGACCAATGCTACGCGCTTTGGTTTCACTCCTCCTGTTGCACCACCCATGCGCGCTTGCGGGAAAGTGCGCGCGAACCTAGGAGCATATCTTGCGTACAGCCAGCGGAAACGACAATTTTTTTTACGCGCTTCATTTTCAGCTTTTTCTTCCTGGTCTGTCATTACAATGTCTACACAGTGACCTAACTTTCAACGGGGGTGTAACAGCCGAAGGGTCAGGCATGCTGGGTACCAATAATTACCAAGCCTCTCACTAACACCGTCCTCTAGTTAGCTCTAACTGAGCTCACTCACTGAAATCTTGCCCTACCCAAAGAAAAAGTGTGAAAAACGGAGACCCACCCACTATCCTTCACTACTGCTAAGTCGGGACAACTGCCTGGTTTTTCAGAAAAAAAAGTAGTCGCATGTTTTAACCACCTCTAGAGGACAGGGAGAAGTCATAATTCATAATATAGTATTCTGACAAGGTTTATATCAGCGGCTGTAAGGTTTATATTGCATGATAACAGCAACACGGGGCAACAAGCGCAGGAGTGCGTCACAATGTTCCTCTGAAAATCACACCAGAAAACTTTGGGGTCTTTTTTAACAGCCGCGAAAGCTATCGTCTAACGCCAAACACTCGGACTTGTCTAGATTCACCACCACCGATGACACGACCTGTAATATCAGACAGGAAGGCAGTTTTCGCAGAAACACCACAACCAAGGGACACGACTCAAAACACAGCAACAAAGTGAGACTAGACTCAAAACAGCAACACTTTTCACAAAACAGAGTAAGATATCCGAGTGACGGTAATCTAGGACACCCTCGCTTTCAATGACCGCCTTCTATTAACAGTATAAAACGACAATTATCAAAAAGATGTGATGAGTTATCATTTTGATTCATTAGTCAAGAATTTTTGTGGAACAGGATGAATTAATATTACTGTTGAAAAGAATGGCTACAAATGTGACGCAGTGTTACGTCACGATGCATATGCCAGCCAGTCTGTCACCAAACCTTGTGTGATATCATAAATAACCCCTTCGTGACTGATTTTCTAAGCTCAGTACACGCGCCTATGCTTTGGCACACATACCGTAGCTATAATCTACGATTCAGTCAAATGCTGGCAAATTACTAAGAACTAGTGTATTTGCGGTCACACAGAGACAAACCTACAAGCCACTGCATGGCTAGGCTGGATACTGCAGTTCTTGCACCCAAGGAATGTGAAGGTCAGAACGATCGGGTTCTTATCACACACAGCTTGCTCGAAGCTTCCATGTGTAAACAATAACTTAGCACAGCGAACCTTCCAGTAAGCTACAATCAATTAACAGCATCTTTGCTGACCTGCAGCCGCAGCTAGAGAAATATCGGTCATGTAAGTTTATGTACATTGTTTTCATCGATGGAATATAAGCCAGTTTTATTTAAACCTTCTCTATGTTAATGACAAACATGCAATATCTCCCTCTCCAGCTACTGTGTGAGCATCTGTGCCAAGTATATTGTTGTGTATGTTAGGTATGTGTGCCCACGCGCGCGTGTACGTTTTTCACAGACAAGAAGCAACAACTTGGTGTGCATAATACGAGATTAGCATCACCAGGCACTGGTTGCTTCCGTTTAAAGCGACTTTTCACAAAGAACACACAGACACAGACACTTCTATTCACAGCTGACGTCCGCTTCGTGAATGCATACGTTAGCCGACACATTTCCAGTACTGTAGATTGCCACAGGAACAACAAATAACTGCCGCTTGAGTCAGCTGCCGCGTGTGTAAATTTTTCCACAGGACCGATTGCGCAGCCAAAAAGTAGGACAAAGGCTATGACACACGACCAGCGGTACCGGCACTTTTGATGCAGACCACATGACGGCTCATCCCTTAGGAACTCAACAAGCTAAATGTAAAGCGGATCGCGTGGCACAGCCTGAAGTCTTCTCTGAATGATGTCATATCCTTGCCCCAATCGGTCTGCCTGCCTCGAATTCTTTCCTTTTAAACATTTCAGCCTCTGAAGTGACTGCGGGATAAACACTGTCATATGGGCCGATTGAAACGCCCGTCTTATTTTTATAAAAAAAAAATGTAAGAAAAACCAAAGAAACTTGATAGTATAAAAGTGTTTCAAAATGTTGAAATAGGTTCAAAAAGAAGAAGGAAAACCCCAGAAAGAAACCAGCTGTGCAAAACTATAGTCAACAGAGAACTGCGCTATTAGGGACACCCACAATCCAGAAGAGTGTCTGCTCTGAATCCAGACGAATGTAGAAATCACAGCTCATATACTCCAGACTTGAAAAGCACAGCCGCGCACTGAACACAATTCCCTGTCATGCCATCAGCGACACGCGCTGCAGTCAGCCGTTCCTCAAAGAATGACGCCGGGTGATGACGTCAGAGAATGACGCAGCGCCGCCGTTTCTTCTCTGGCTTGACGTCGTGCGGGTCCAGCACGGCCAAGATGGCCTCGTCAAACACGTCCTTTAGCCCCTGCTTGGTCAGGGCGCTGCACTCCACGTAGGCGTACGCCCCCAGCTTTTTGGCCAACCGGTCCCCGTCCTCCACCGTCACGGGTCGCTGGCGCCGCTTGGCCAGCTTGATGCGCGTGCTCTCGTCCTCGCGCAGGTCCACCTGCGTGCCCACCACGATGGTGGGCGCCTTGGGCACACTGTGACGCACTTCCGGCACCCACTTGTGTTCCAGGTTCTTCATGGACTCTGGCATGACCACCGAGAAGCACATGAGGAAGACGCTGGTCTCCGGGTACGACAACATCCGCAGGCTCGTGTACTCTTCCTGCAAATGACCGAACGAACTCACACTTAATAACACAGTCTGTGCGGTTTCTGTATTTCATCATTGCAGGTCACAACCAAAAAACTGTAACATTCTGGGATTTTGCTGCAGGTCATTACCGCAGGTCACGTCCAATAAACCAAAACGTTCTGTGATTTCCCTACATTTTATTACTGCAGGTCACATCCAACAAACCCAACACTGCAATTTTTTCCCATCTGTACCCGGGCTTAAACAACAGGAAGGTGTGGCGGTGAAATGGTATAGATGCTTGTCAACAGTGAGAATTGGGGCTGACACCTTTTGTCTTTGGCTCATCTACTTTCTGTGTGTCTGATCTCCGTTATACTTACAGCACCGGGTGCTTGCCTTGACTGCTGAGCTGAATCGGAGTTACACATCAAACAAGCCACTGCTCTGAAGACAATTTTCCATATATATAACTTCTCTATGTTTCTGTCTCTCTCTCTCTCTGCCCCCAACTACCCACCCCGCGCAACACACACACACAACCTGCGCTACGATCATAATTCTTTTTCAATGTGTTTTTTCTTCTGCAATATAAATGAATATCGCCGTTGTCGTTACCATCACCACCGTCATCATTTTCAGAAGTTTCTTATGCTTTAATCGGGGAAAGGAAATGACCCACCGATCTTCCGGACTAAGAGTCGCAGGGGTCGCAGTGATATTGGTGTCACAATGCACTTGGCTGAAGACTAATGTTCCTTAGGACTGACAGTAGGGTTGGTTTCAACTTAGATATACATCCGGCAAGGGCTCGTACAACGATGAACGGCTATTTATAGATCCAAGTGGGATACTGCCATCAAAGCAAGATGACATTAGCTATGCACGTCTGCAAATTTTGCCCTGTCCTGTGGACTCTCATTCGTGCTCTTGGGGCCACTACACCTGTAAGGTGTAAGTTCCCAAATCCCCGAAAACGTTATTTTTATCGAAGCCTGAATCAAACATCGTCGCTAGCCTGATGTTGTCATCGCCACTCTCCTCACTATCGTCGTTCTCACCCTCCACATCTCTACTGCGGTGTTTGTTGGGTAGGGAGTGGGGTGTCTAGATATATAGTGTAAAATTAATGTTCCCTTCTTTTCCAAACTATACAAAGCACACCACTCCACGTCTGCTCACCTGTCCAGCGGTATCGAAGAGTCCCAGCTGGTAGGGCGTTTCTCGTATTGTGACAGTAACTGCAAAGCACGAAGAAGCAACTGTTGTTAAGTAAACTCATGTAGTGTGAAGGAGCGTACAAATATCGTAACGAGCAGAAAAAAAACTGAATCCAACAGTGTGATCCTAACGCCTATTTTCTGTCTCGTATGAAAAATGGTTGTATAAGGCTTTTTTTTAACCGTGGTCTACACATTGCAAGAATAGTGTGACAAAAATCAATCGATCGATCGATCTTGTGGCGAAGAACACGCTATATAGCGATAAAGAAAAATGCAAGATTTGAACGGACCAAGATTCCTTGACGCGTGACGATAGACACAGAAAGGTGCAAGAGTAGATTTCTTGACCTGCAACCCTAACCATTTATGACAGAGGAACGCCTGGGTACCAGGTGGGTGATCACGTTTCACCCAACGTGTTCCGGCAGGCGGAAGATAATGGTTGTGTGTCATAGCCTTCAGTTAGAAATGCAAGTAGTATAGATTATGGAACACGAAATACTCTATCGGTGAACATCATCCGAAACATTAAACTTCCTCATGGCACCGGCTATCTTTTATAGCTGTTCTGGTGAGTGGTTCAGTTCATGGTACTAGCACCCTATCACCACCGACCCACCCATTCCTGAGAATCCCAAATCGCAGCGAGGTAGAAACACTTTCCATCTAAAATAACTACCTGTCTAATGTTCACAGGACCGAGAACTGTGTCTTATATATTTAATGTTGATGTTTTAAAATGTATTATTGGCCCGCTGAGGGTGGAGCGGAGATGTAGTAAAGGCAGATGTTTTGAATTTATACATTTTCAAGTCAATATGCATCTGCACCTGTAACTCCTTTGGTGTTTAAATGTGCGTATATGCACGCGCGTGCATGTAGCCAATGTATATGCACATGTGCTGCATTATTTGCCCATCTATCCAGCGCACATCTGTCATTTTATACGTTTTCAAATGTAAAAAAAATAATAGTACTAAGCAATGTTGGCACAAATCCACAGTTGTGTCATCTCCTAACCATTCAGTTTCCTGGCAAAAGAAGGATGGCCAGCAGCAAACATACCCTTAACACATGTACAGGGGTTCAGACTCAAAACCCGTGTCCGACTCGCGCGTTGTTGTTCCCCCCACCCCCTACAGGTTACAGCTTTTTGCAGGGTGGATCGTGGAGAGATTTTCCCTTTACTCGTGTTTCGTCCCATTTCCTCTTCCCACAACACCCTTCACCACCCTCTCCTCTCCTACACCTGTCATAAAACAGCCGTCGTTGCCGACTTGATGTTAAATAATAAAAAGCTAATCCAGCCACAGATGTATTAGCGTACGCTGCATGCAGACTGAGATTAGGCAGACCCTCGCTGCATATGTCACTGACATGGCGGAAGAGACGTCTCACGGTGGCAGTATCAAGAAAACGATCAGCTGTACTCCCTGGATGAAGAAAAAAAAGAAATAACAAAGACCTGATTCACCCTGACCCCCGCCAAGAGGGTTTAGACGAATCTTTATCTGGGCGCGGGATAGTGGGGGAAGGCATACAACGCCTGGTAACACGTTTAGTTGCCGCTAGCAGAAAATCCTATGGACAGGGGCAGACCACCACTTATTCAAGAGAAAAACTAGTAAGTTGGGTGAAATCAACGTTCCGCATTTTTGCTATCCACTGGTAGAAAGTGCTTTTTCTGGGGGATGGGGGGCCTAATCAGGTGTCACCATAATCTCCTTGACAGTCGCTTTTTTAAGTGTTAATATTTATCAAGCCATATACATCATATGGAAGGAACATATCTATCCTTCTAATCCAGTCTCATTTTTACACGTCCTGAGAGCTGAGGCTTATCAGCCAGCCCAAATTATAACAGGATAACGAAAACATTTAAAAGCTATTTCTATAATTTTAATATTCGGCGCTTCTATTCACATCAGATTCTGAGGCTGTTTTATGGCTGCCGATGGTGCCTGACATAAGGGGAAAGAAAGTCAAAGCTACCAAAACGGGCGTGCCTACATTTCGCGTGAAAGAGATTGTGGTGGTGGGGGGGGGGTAGGAATTCGCGATGATAAGATGATGACAGGAAACAACCTGTACTATACATGTTTTGTCAGGATTGTATAAATTCCAATATGGACAAGTCACACCACTAATGAGACATCCGAAACTGAATAAATATACAGCTCCTACACTCGTTACAGGCCCATCAGTAAGGGGCGGTAGCTGCGTGGCAGCGTGTGGCGATACCAGGCACGCCCCGGATATCAATCAGCATTTCTTCCAAGCACACCGAAAACGACACAATAAAATGAACCAATATGGTTTGCTGGAAACCTTATATAATTTGTTTAACCCTTCTTTCAAAGTTTACGCTTTTATGATTACACGACAGAAGACATACTTCGTATCGCATTCAAACTGTTGTTACGTACAAAATAAACACCATTGTAGATCAACTACATAACGTCGTCTAGATCCTAGAGATTTGTAGACTTAACATTTTCAAAGAACGATTGTCTTCATTTACGCTGCATTCAAACGACCAGTGGCATTACTCATCGTCAGTATCATTACAGCGCGCAGCTTCAGCAACAGCAGGGGTAGTTTATAGTAGAGCATAGCACAAGCTTGCTGGACGGTTGGTGCCAGATGCACAGGGATAATCAAGGTCAGCGGAACGCTGGGGGAGAAAGGAAAATAGGGTGTCCGCAATGAAACTAATTACCGAGGACCACACCCAAACCTCTATGAAAGGTGGTTCCACAGACTGTTATACGACAAACTGCGACAGACCGATGTATTTGGGACATTCACTTTTCAACATAATGTGCAACTTGTTCTTTGTCATTTTGAATCTTGAAGCCTGGTGCACATCCCTTGTAAATATGCAGCCTAATATTTTAGAGATCTGATCTATTTCAATGCTATTTTCGACTTGAATTTTGAAGCTTTTAATTTTATCAAAAATTATAAGGAAGTAGGAAAAATATTATATTTCTAAAAACCCTTCGTGGACCACACGGGAAGGCCCGCAGGCCGCAGGTTCGCCGTGATCTGCGCTTGTCTCTTATCTGGATCAACCGATACCTGAGGAAGTCTAAATGTTTCTTTTGCAGCTTTTAAAAGCAGTTTTCCAAGTATTTACCCGAACAGTGGCTGTATTCTCGGTCAAAATAATTTGAGTGACAGGCAATTCCACTTCAAAAACATGTCTGGCTGCAGAGATCAAACGGGATGTTGTGACAGCGTAATTGCTATGGTATGCGTTACGGCAAATTTTGCACGTTATTATACAGTCAAATGAAAACAGTTGTGAACACCCCTACACATCTGGTGCAACAGCAGCAATGCAAATGCGATTTCATTAAGTCAAAACTTTATCTAAACTTCCGCGTTGAAGATGCATATTTTTTCTATGATCACGTTGATGTAAGTCTCTCGCTCGAAATATAATTAAACATTCCTTGTATTAAAATTGTCATTAATTTCATTCGCCTTTGTCAAACCACGTGGGACTGGCTTTTTGTGAAAAGTTCGCACCATTTGACTACGTATTTGCCCTCACAACCATTTCCAATCATTTCCGTCAGAAGGCTAGAAAACCTCGATTATCGAGTTCGGTTGGTCCATTTGTCCCCCTCCTCGCACCACCTCTTTTTTGGGGGAGTGAGGGGGTTAAACACTGAACGACCTATTGCCACAGAAACAAAACTGCGCATTTCCGTAAACTTGTTAGTGACATGCCAGAAATCAGGTCACTTCGTTGCGCAACACAAGCCAGAGTGTGTTGTGAGGGGGGAGGGGGGATGGCACAATAAGACGAATGCAAAACGAAACTGCAATTTTCATGTGTAATTATTTCAAAAGGGAATTTAAGTTCGCCGTTTTACCCCAGGCAGGTTGGTGAAACATTTAATACACGTTCGCCAATGTATGAAACAGAGACAGGAAGCAGAAGAAAACATAATGGCTTGAGAAACGGCATGCCCAATGTTTGGGGCGTGCGGTGGCCGGGAATTCACTAGGAACGCTGCTCAAAATACTTTTGTTCTTTTAGTTCTTACATTCCTTTATCCGTCACCCACTCCCCACTTTCTCATTTTCTCTTTAGTGTTATAGTGCTTTAACCTTTTATCCTCTGCAATTCACTTGCAGTAAACCTGTCACATGTGGGTAGGGGAAGCGCTAAAACTAACCAAAGCGCTAATTAAAGAAAACGCTAAAACCTGCTCAATTTAGATCACATATGGCTTTCCAAAGAAAGAAAAAGAAAATGAAAAATGAGAGGCAGACTGAGAGACAAAGAGATAAGATGTATTGCAATGTATGTTTATGAAGAAATGGCCCTTGCATCAGAAGACAATGGACCCTCAGAGACAGACTTTAAGTGGCCTGGTGGCACCAAAAAATGCACTTAAAAAAGATACAGCTCTTGGTGCTCTAAACAATGCACCATTTTTTTTTTGCACTAGCCAGGAGCCCCAGCGCTTCCTAGGCTGGTTTTTTCTTTTTTTTTTTTTTTGGTTGTTTTGTTTGAATAAAGCCTAGTTTTGAACCACTCACACAACTCCCCCTTCTGCCCTACACCCACCACCACACTCACCCCACCCCCAACCACACCTCACCACCCGTTCACTGGCACTCTGACCCTCCACCTGTACCATGCCCCTCCACCCATGCCCTCTCACCCCCAATCCTCAACACCCCACCCCTACCCCCACCCTACTCCCTTTGGGAAAACCCTTGGCTCACTACCCGGAAACATAGCCCCTCCTCCACAAACACAGTCTGGGTATAGAGCTTGCCATTTGATTAGATACGCAAATCCCTAACCCCACCTTTAACCCATACCCTTCCCTAACCCC
>SMGT01010267.1:404687-421158 GCA_004794575.1 Lanistes nyassanus
TTTGGGGGGGGGGTGAGTAAAGGCATCCAAAATTTTACGCTCCAATCATTTAAATTTATCTGGCACAAGGCACGCACACGTCATGTGCTTTCGTTGTCATCGATTGCAGCTTTCAGCAACACGAGTACGTCGTGCGGATAAGGTCGGCGTTTTGGTTATGATGCCTCTGTGTTTGTTACTGTTAAGGGTCAATTAACTGCAGGGAGGCGACGTTGTAGGCCTGGTGTAAAATTCTGTATTACCTCCCTTGTGAGCTCCATGCTAGTTATATGTGAACGGCACTTTTTTTTAAAAAAACAGTTGACAAAAACGTTTAGGGTTGGAAAGAAAATAATAATGTTGGGTAACTGGTATCACAACACTTTTTCTGGGATGGGGTTAGGATCAGGGCAGGGGGAATGGAGGTCTCATGCTTTCTTGCCATTAAGATTTGTGCTTGATGCAGTGCCAGTATTTATGCTAGAGTGTGGATCGTTCTAACCAAAGCCATGTCACAGTGTCTGTTCGTGGTTTTTGTACTTTTGAGAATTCTGATTTAAGTATTTTTTCTGATGTGTTTATTTCTTGTTCATTTCGTTATTGTTGCAGAATGCAGTTATCATGGGACGAAAGACATGGCTTTCCATTCCTGAAAAAATGCGACCTTTGCCAGGGAGAATTAATATCATTCTCAGTTGTAACCTTGAGACGGCCCCAGCAGGCGCACAATTAGCTCGCAGTTTGGATGATGCTGTGAGCATTGTCACTGCTGGACCTTTAGCAGCTCAAACAGAATCCATTTTCATCATCGGAGGCAGCACAGTTTACAGAGAGGCGATGTCCAGTAGATACCCTTGCCGCCTTTACCTCACTCGGGTGATGAGAGATTTTGAGTGTGACACTTTCTTGCCTCCCATTGACAGCTTGCTTTTTCACAAAATAACTGTTCCGGACATTCCTTCAGACACTCTGACTGAAAATGGAATTGACTTTAAATTTGAAGTCTATGAGAAGGAGTAGATGCTGTTGCTATTTGCAGATCGCAGGTTTCACAGTATCAGTTTCCACAGTTTACATCCACTTAAAAATAAAAGAGGTCACACAATGCCAGTGAAGTGTTTTTCAAGACTCTTGTGTTTTTGTTTTGTTTTTGGGTTTGTTTTTTTTTTTTGCCATCAGATACAAAATTTTTATAGTAAACTACCTTTTTCCAAGTGAAAATGAAGAGCAAAGTGGCATACCCCCCCCACCCCCAAGTGCAAAAAATTTAGTTGACTAGAAGCATGGCTACAACTAAAAATATCCAAGAAAACTACCAAATTTGCAATATTCTCAGTAAATATGGGTATGTGGCTTATATTGGAAAGCATGGTCATTTGTTAAAAGGTAACTAAGTGACAAGAAATTGAGATTGGGACTTGGCTTACATTTTGAACGTTTTCAAAGATGGCATATTTATTCAAGTCCATTGGTTAATATGTCAGGCTCTACTGGTGGTTTTTTTTTTACGAAGAAAAAGCATGTGCACAAGTTAAAATCAGATTTATATTCATTTGTCAGCATTTTATTAAAATAGGGGTGTCGGTGTGACTCCACCCCCTAAATTCTTAACACATGCTTGTAAATGAAATAACAATACTTATGCCTCCCAAAACACAAAGTAAAAGGTAATTACTGAAAACAAATGAACTTCTGAACAGTATTTCTATACTACTTAAATGGTATAACAATGAAAATTGACATTTTGACTAACATCAATCCCATCACCATGATTCAGACATGAACATCTAATGTTCAGTAATAGAGCTATAATTCCTGTGTTGCTAAATAACTGAAGATGCTAAACACCAGGAAATTCAGTTAATAGTGTCAAACTGCTGAAAATGATAAAAAGATGAAAACATGCACAACTCAGCTAAAAAAATTTCTAAAGGGTGGCCTCTGCTATTGATAGTTGGGTGAATGAGTTTCCTCACTTCTGCTTTCTGAACAACAGAAAAGTCATCTTTGTCTGGGAACACATAATAGCATCCTTGACACTTTAGAAATTTTATTAACAGTTCACATTCTTGGAGGAGGGCTCTACTACCATTGCATGGACATCTATGTGGAGTTTGGTTTCCTGGTAGAGCAAACAGGAACCATAACAAAGTCTCCCGGGAGGATTTCCTCCTGCAGCCAATGGTTTATGTCCTTTGTCACCGGGACAAAATGGTTTACCCTGAAGAACGGGTCACTGCAGGTGGAAGTCCACTGGCTGAAGATGGGAAAGCCTTGTCCTCATCGGGCAGGAAGCATTTGTTTGCCTCCAGTTCTGGTTGTCTGCCTGTCGAGGGTGGATGGACCTGACCTTTGCTTTTAGATGCAGGCCACAGACAAGAAGTGCCACATTCTCATCTCCTTGGAGGTCTGTATGGTGGCCACCACCTCACACTTAAAGGCCGTTTCCAAGGAGGAGACAACGCATAAATCTCCAGTGAGATGGAAAAAACCGCAAGGAGGTTTGACCGTCCAGCCTTCTGCCTCTGCTGATGTATCCGGGACACAGATACTTATATTTGTTGATGGCAAGGTCACAGGCATCTCGCACCATCATCTCTACGTGGTGCTCATCAGTCCCTGTGACTGCTTTGCTCAAGGCTTGGGGCAAACAGTTGCCATCCCCCAGGGTGCTCAAGGCGAACATGTTGCTGGGGTCTGTGTTCCTCAGCTACAGAATCCTTTAGCAATGAGAACTCTGGCTCTTGCACAGCTGTTGGGAGAGGGTAGCTGTGCACCTCTTGTAAATACTTCTGGGCACTGCTGACAAAAGCACCAAAACTGCAAACCCATGCCTGCAAAAGTTCCCAATGCTTCCTCAAGAAGAACATTCCGCAGGCAGGGGGGCTGAAGATGAACTCGAGAGGACTGAAGCTGAACTGGTAGCTTTTCCTGCAGTTCACTGTCATCAGGTCTGTCCAGATGCAGTCTGTAGTGAGTGTATGAACCAGTGTACTCTTGATGAGCACACGGTTCATCTTCCTGGCTCCTGCAGGATGTACAAAACAGGCCAGCTGCCTTGCCTTGACTGTCGTAGGTTTCACTTTCACCACTTGGTGGAAAGTGCAGCTGCCTTTTACAGCTTGCACCCTCGTCTCAGGCCTGTCTCTCTTGATGTCTCTCCTGGATGTCAGTTCATTCTTCTGCAAACTGCCATTGCAGTACATGAAAAAGTCACTGTTGTTCCAAATCACAACATGATGACGGCACTGCTGTCTCCGTCGCCTTACTCAGATCCCCGCTCGCACTGTCAGCCTCACCCTTGCCATGCTGTGCTTCAAAGTAGATGGGCTGTTGGTACATGCTGAGATCTGCATAGGAGCCTTTGCAGTTTTAATGGGCAGTACAGTTGTCATAGAGACTAAAACCTCACTCCTGTCCCTGCTGACAGCCTGTCGCTGAAAATGATGTGCTGCTGTGAGGGAAGTAGGGGCGTGGTCATGGTTGATGTCATCTGTTAGAAAGCTGTGTGCATGCTGAACAAGGTTCCCAACTGGAGTCGTGTAGAAGGTTACTGCAGGTTGAACTGATGCTTCCCAAAGTCAGCTGACCTTATTTCATCCTGGAAGTGGCTCTTCCGGTTCTCAGCAAAGTCCAGTACAAGAACCAGCTGATCAGTGGTCAGGGAGTTCTTGAGAGAACTGTGTAGGACAAAAAATAAGGCACATCTATAAGATGATTTGAAATCTTTATTGTAAAGAATACAAATTTTAGTTTATAAGCTCCCTCATCACATATAGTAGATTGCTAGATTTATAAAACAAGTACTATGAACACATTTCAAATTTATTTCACACAGAGATTAAATATCTGTATTACTGATGCTGCTAGTCAATATTGCCCTCTATCCACCACATATCACTTCTTAAATTCCGACTCTTGAACAACTTCCCAATTCAAATACAGAGAAGAACAAATCATTTATCTTTGTGACAGTAACGATATCCATGATGAATACCATTATTTATTCTGCTGTGGTAAATTTAAGACTGACCGAAACAAATGGCTACCTCATTTCTGCAGAAAACAACCCTAACGCTTTTAAATTTCATCGCCTGCTCTCAACAGGGAGCACACGACTGCTCACAAAGTTATAATCTTTCATTAAAATCCTACTCAAAGACTTTCATGGAAATGGATAACCGGTGGTGTATGTTTGTTTCTACTCACTTTATTGCAAACTCTTGCGAGCCTCTTGTTGTTGATAATTCGTTTGCTTATCCTAGTGAATTTCTGCTCACCTTTTTGTTGCTTTGTTGTACTGTTGCTTATGTCTTGTCCTCATACCCCATTGAGGGTGAAGGAAGAATGAATGAAAATAAACGATAAGTGTCTGACAAATGTACAGGATTTTGTAGGTCGTTCCACATCGTCCACAAGTTCCTTTACCAGGGTATGCAGTGTCTCGTCGAAAGGTTCACAGTTCACCGGCCTTGGATCCCATTCAATCAAAGGGCACTCAAGTCTCTTACCCACAGAACTTCCACATACTATACTCCCCCAAAATTATAACTAACCAAGCACAAATTATAGTAAACCATGCTTTCACACAAGGCAAAGAAGATTTAAACAGATCTTTGCTGACTGTTAAAAAAAAGTGATCACTATTTGCGCCAGTCATTACGCTAAGATCGAAAAATATTTTGACGCACTAGGCATAGTTAATGCTCCCGGAAATGTGCGTATTTCAATTTCTGTTCACATAAAGTGTACTGTTAATGGCATTTTTTCCATAAAATGAACGTTTTCCAAAGCTGGGATGAACAGCATATGTTCGGAGACCGATGCCTTCCGGTTTGACATATCGATGTTTTCTTGTAATGGTCAAATGCAAAATCGTATATTTTTCTGTTAATTTTTTGGTATCTTTCAGTGCAGTTACCAATATTCTACTTAATTGTAAGCCACATTTCGCAAGTTGGGGTGCCAAGTGTTCTATCGGTCTCGGCAAAGTTCATAGTGCTAGAGTCAAAAAGGCCGTCTTTCGTAATACGGATCTCAGCCATTCACACGCACAAAATCTTTTCAAAAATAAATTTTAGGGTTTTCATCATAAATATTTATTCCTATTGCAATAATCTTGCACAGTAAACTTTGAAACAGAGCAAAGATTTACTATCAAATCAAAATGTAAAATAACATCAAAAAGATCACCATAGCAAAATGTCTGCATGCCGTGAAACCTGGCGTATGCATGTGATGATGTTGGTGCTTTTACAAGATTTGCACGTGAATACTGACCTATGTCACAAGACCACATAAATCTTTTGTGTGGGAAGGCTAGTGCTTTGATTTCATGAGTGGCTGCTAGGTCTGCAAGACTGTCCTGCTATGAAACTCGTTCCAGAGTTTCTGAAAAATCAGAACAAATATTTCTCAATTCTCATCTGTCACGTCCCTATGACACACATTTCATCAGAAACCTACCGTCACTAGCTTAACAATCCTAGCAATAATAATTGTACATAACTGCATGTCTATTTCTCTGCTTTGCTGTTTTACGATGTGCACCTCAATATCTGGCCTAAAGTCGCTGCTGGAATGGCTTATATAATTACTGCTACTCTATTACGGGACTCGGGCATAGGATTTTGTGCTGCTGAAACTGTGCAGCTGTACAAAGACTCTTAGGCATAGATCTTTTTGTGCCTCATTTTGATTCACTACAGCTTTGTGTTTTCTTTTTCAAGCATCAAACTTTTGTTCTATTATTGGCTGCTTATTAGTCTTTTTCTTGGTGTCGTTTTAGCAGCATCAAACATTATTTTTGTCATGTTTTCTACTCTGAACACCTACGGCATGTAGCATTATCACCTGTTCTCAACATCTGTGTACTGTCTTTGGTTGGGGTGTAGAAAATGCAGTCAAATGATGGACCGTTAATTGTGTTAGCTAGTGCAACCATCGAAAAGTCGATTGCAATAGTGCTGGAGACAGACAAGTCCTTCTGCGCATCGTGCGTGTGTTTTCCCGCGTGAAGTCGGGTGACGCAAGTCGGACTCTTTTCCTGATACCAAGGAGTAAATAGGACTGAGCGACGTTGTCTGCTCGTGGACTGTCGGTATTGTTATCTTGTTCACATCTAAACAGGCTATGCAAAGGGATACGTGTGACGTGTCGACGGGGGAGTGCATGAATGTAGCATCTATCGCTGCCTTCTTTTATTTGGATGTGGGTGTGACAAGAAAGGGGGTGCTGGCTTCAGCTGGAGAATTATGGTCATTAATGCGAACATCGATCATCAGTTGCTTCCCTTTTCTTGCCACGTATTTACGTTGTCGTCGTGTTGATAACGAGAGCATAACAAAACATATCCCTAGATGCAAGGCAGAGCCAGCCACAACAGACTAGCTGCAGCCAGTCACACCTCACACACAACAGATAAGTTCACATGGTAACTGGTACATGTATACAGGATCGTTCAGGATCACTGAATAATTATTGGCTGTGAAAATGTACATGTTCAAAATATAGAAGAGATTTAATATTTACTGCCTAACGGATAACGTGAAATGTCTTTAAAATTGGCTTTTAATTACAGGTATCATAATTCACCACTCATCGTTGCTGTTCAAAGGGCTTACTACTACAATATCCTTTGATATTATGTCGGTTTTACCATTTGTTATTTATAATATATGGAAATGATATATAGAATTTATGAGAAATAAATAGAGGTGAACAAAGTGATGTCTGCTTTTAACAGAGCATTAGAAATCTTTCTGGGATTCAACATCACATCTCACTACTAAAGATTCAAACTGTGGATTTTCGCCCTCACTCCCCTGACGTAATATCACGATGAGAAATTCTGAAATCGGCAGTAATGATGACTACAAGATTCATAAGGTCGGTGGTTGTTGGTTTGTGTGTGTGGATGGTGGGGGGGGGGGGTAAACATGTTACATGTCGGCAACGGAACTATGGCGTGTATATTTAGGACAGCACACAGCCATTCTTTTTGTCCATGCCGTCAGGGTAAGCCTTCTTCAAGCCAGCCTGTACAGCATCCTCAAAGACTTTCTTCAGTCCCGTCAGGTTGCGCGCCGAACACTCGCAGTACGTGGCGGCCCCTAGCTCCTGCGCCGCGGCCTTGGCTTGCGAGAAGGACACGGTGTCACGTGACGGCCGGCCCTCGATCTGGGCGGCGATGCGTTCGTCGCATTTCGTGGCCACCAGCACGAACGGCGCCGCATCGCTGTACTCGCGGATCTCCGGGATCCAGTGGTGACGCACGCGCTCCAGTGTGACGGGCTTGGTGACGTCGAAACAGACGATGTACACATCCGCCGAGGCGCATACCACCGCGCGTAGCTTCTGGTATTCATCCTTTAGTATACAACATATAAGTATACAACATATAAATGCACTAGCGCTCTCTACCACGCACCCACACAGTTACCAGTTATGGCAACAAGATCGACGTTACTACTCCAGACAAACATGACTGAATGTATATACATTATAAAATAACCGTGTTTGGCAATAACATCGACGTTACTACTACAGACAAAGCATGACTGAATGTATATACATTATAAAATAACCGTGTTTGGCAATAACATCGACGTTACTACTACAGACAAACATGATTGAATGTATATACATTATAAAATAACCGTGTTTGGCAATAACATCGACGTTACTACTACAGACAAAAATGACTGAATCTATATACATTATAAGATAACTGTGTATGAAACGTCACCAAACTGCCCCGCTTGGTTCAATAAGTGCTGTGCGCTTGAAAAACTTTTTCTTAAAAAGATGTGCACGTTCAAAACATATCTTACACACCTTTTCTGGGATCAGACGCGATATTATGTTAGAGGGGAATAAACCCGTTCGATGGTGCAAGACTGATCGAGAATTACCTCTGTAATAAGACATGGCGGACTGGAAAAACTGAGTCTGCGCGGAAGGGAGACCACAAAAAATCCTAAAATTTTAAAGGCTATAAAGATGGCAGATAATGATGGCGGAAACCTTACATTAAGGCACGGATAGCAAATGTGAATAATGAGGGAATGTGCGAGAAATAGGTTGAAAACTGAGATACCTTATTGGCTTTAATGACTAGTTCGTTGTCTTCAACTTACCAGGCCTACGGTGTCGACTAGGGTGACGTTCACCTCCACGTCACCGGTCACGAGCGGCACCGGATGTCGCGTCAGGTGATCGAACTCTGTAACAGGATGATGGCCGATATCAAACAATGAAATATTATGTATATCAGTCGCAAATTTTCGTTAGACTCCAAGTTAGGTCTCTTCGCCCTTTCTATCTACCCAACTCCCATTGTACGCACACTCGCATTTGCACGCACGCGCGCGGGCGCGCACCCACACACACACACACGTTCAAGTGTGCGTGACCTGTAGATTCGTCAACGGCCGGGGCAGATTACTGGCCGTATTTGTCGAGTACTTATTCAGGCACTAATTCAGTTCGAGTTCACCAGTACAGGCTCCCCTTTGCTGGTTTCCTGCATTCGCGTCTAGCCTGTTTCGCGGCGCTCTTTGGCCGCTGCTCCTCTTTTTCGCCTCAAACTCCCCTGGTGGAGGGGGAATAACTTTCCTTCGTCAACGTCTTTTTAAAAGGAATATTTTTAAATGTGCTAACTATGAAATAATATCCCTTTGAGTCTGATGGCGAGTCATTCAGTGTTTCGAGAAAGCATAGTGTAAACCAAACCATCCTTCAGCGCCAGCTGTTATACAGACCAGAGATTCGCTGATGAACAGATGAAGAATCTGGAAATCTGTGTGTAGCGATGGCATCACCCATCACTCGAGTTCGCTCGCTGTGACCCACTCAAGAAAGCGACTCGTAGCTATAATTAAGCGCCACTTACACAGTCCTGCCTTTAAATTAACAGTGTTATTATACAGCCAGCAGGAAGTAAAGACTAGCAGCATCAGTCACGATGGTCTATGACTATGGCTGGCTTCTTTGGTCTGTTGTAATAATGAGATGTACACCTGTGGGATTGAGCGATCTGTGTACTCGCCATGTGTGCGTGCGAGCGTGTGTGTGCGCGCGCGCGAGAGAGAGAGGAGAAGATAAGAAGAGAGAATTAGGGTGTTTGCATATTTATATGCACGCGAGCTTGCTCGAGAGAAATCGCTGTTGTGTACGCCGTGACACGGAGGAATAAGACTGATCGGGTTAGCGGCTATCGTCAGAAGGCGATTAATCACCGCGACACGTCCTTGTCACTTCCGGTATTTGATCCACACAGTATTTCCCTCTCTCTCTCCCTCTCTTTCACACACACACACACACACTGATCTCCCCCTCACGCAAACACACTAACTCCTCTATGTATTTTTTCCCTCGCTTTCCTACATTCTGTTAGAGTTTGTGCATGCGTGTTTGTGTGTGTGTGCTTGCGTTCGTGTGTGAACGTGCGTGCGTGCGCGCGAGCGTGCCTGTGGTTTCACTACTTTCGTGCATGGTTTTACTGTGCTGCCGTCAAAAGCGTCTGGATGTGTCGTACAGAAAGACCACACCATCACAGGAGGGAACGCCACTGTACGCCAGACGTTATCTCGCGCTGGGTCGGTACCTCGGGTGTTAATGGATTCATTCGATCGCGCACAAAATATAAAGAGAAGGAAAGTGATTGAGGGACACTGGATTTTAAGCAAAGCTTATCACAGGAGTGGGAAAACTCACTCTCATGACTGACACGCCACAACAGCCACCGAATTTAAGGGATAATCAAAACGTCTACTCATAATTACATCTCGGCTCTTGTTTGTGTTTTCATCACATCATAGCAAGTGTAATTAAACGATGCGCATGTGATGCCAGAAGCACAAGTTATCGATCTTTCCGGCTTTCTACTTCCAGGCGAAAGCCTACCACCACCACTACCACTGTAGCACTTCCATCATCACCGCCGTCATGACCACAGTGCCGCGATGGCTCATGCGGTTTTCGACATCCCCAGAAATGACGCTTTCTGACATATTAATCATTTTGGACTGTTATGAGCCTTCAGGTACCATAACGCTCTTTCCACATACCCTTGAACCTGCAATGAATACTCATTTCCTACCTTCTGTAAGCTTCAGTGTGGGGTGGGTAGGTATTTTGGTTGTTGTTTGGGGGTGGGGGTGGGGGAGCTTTACGGAGGAGATCAGTATTCTGGCATGACGAAATGCAAGCGAGTGCTCTTTCCATCATCTGTAGACAATCTGATTATCCGTTCCATCATCTGTAGATAACTTGTTGATAATTTGATCATCCGTTCCGTCTTCTGTACATAACTTGATCGTCCGTTCCATCATACCACATACCACATAGTTTTAACCCCAGCATATGGCTGATCAGCCGACTATCCTATTAATTCTGGCTGTTGTAACTGATCATTAGCTGAGACGCTGCTCCCGTGACAGAACCAAGAGTTATAACAATAGAATATAAAAGGAAGAGATGGTTCCTTCTGCCATTTCTATTTAAACCACTTCCATCACCTAGTACGTGATCGAAGTTTATTTACGTGAGGAGTCACAGGCTGTAACTAGGTCATGTCCGCCCTAAGCATCCGACATCGTCTAAAATGACTGACGAGATAGGATGACGTAAACATCAGGAGAAATCTTAGAAATAACGATTTCATATTATAATGATTCGACACGTACATACATTCTTGACGGTTAATTTATGTGCTGCAGTAACAGCTTTCTTAATTCCTACTGTGCGGATAAAAACCCTTATGTAAATAGACATATTTTACATAGTTTGCACATTTAAATGAAATTCGCAGTATATGTCGGCTGTGTAAGTAATTCTTAATTAAATGTCATGTCACAACTTTAATGCTTTTCTCAAGCAAGGGAAATGGCAAAAATTAGGGTTTTTTTGACAAGCTACTCACAATGTACTTGACGTTACCTGGTACGCGTAGTTTAGAGATCATAGCGATTTTTCTAAACACAACCCGAGAGAGAGAGAGAGAGAGAGAGAGAGAGAGAGAAAGCCGGATCAATTTAATTATTCTCTGTGTCCGAGCTGCATAAGCGTTGTATCCCGGCGCTGTCCATACTTAAAGATGTACGTAAAATACGCAAAGTGAACATGTCTTAAAACTCGCTGTTATGACAGGAGACCAGCTGTGAACGCTCATGCAGTGCAATCCGGTGCTCTAGACTGGAACGGAAAACAATTTTAATGACCCGGAGAATTTACATGTCTGAAGTTTTTGTATACAAAGACAGCTAACTTTTATTTAAACAGAGACATGTAGCGAGACATCGCTCTATCTGACAAAGGAAGCAGATACAGTCCGTTTACTAATTAAGCCAAAAGATGAGACGACTTACCTGAGTGCCAGTCTACGGAACCCTCTGGGCAGTTAGCAGGAAACCTGCCTGTCAAATAGGACAACAGCAGACAGGTCTTACCTACACCCATGTCGCCCACCACGGCAACAACCATTTTCGTGCTTGCCCGAACAGTACCTTCACTTTTGCTGTGACGTTTTGTGGCTGCCATGGCAATCGGGTATTTCTTGGGGGCGGGGTGGAAAGATTATCGTGAAAAATATTGACAGCACCTTAGCTTCAACTTAACGCAAATCCTTCAGTTCAGACTTCAGCTTACATTCAGCTTACAACTTCTCGGCATTCTCATACTCTTGGCTGCTTCGAGATGCCAGGGAAAGATCACTGCCGGACTGTCGTTGAAATTCGCATCCAAAGTTGTTGACACGAAAGCAGATCATGTAGAAAATGTTTGCACAGGAAACAGTAATGCAGACTCAGTTGACAGTATCTATCCAGTTCCGCTCTTGTGAGAAAGTCACAGTCAGATCACACCCTCTGCAATGTGACGTCCTGCTGCGTTGTTGCGTAGTGAGCAAAAGCCGCTTCCTTGAAATGATAGCTGCTTCATCCACGCCTTCCTGCTTGCTAAAATATAGTGATGTCAAGCCAGGCACTGTATGGCGGCAAGCCCATTACATCCCGGTGACGCCTTGTAGTAGTAATGTTCTACTCCAGGCAAAATATGTATATTCAAAAAGCCAGTTAATTATAATACTGTCCCACTGGAGTTGTGTCTAAATCGGTCGCATGTCACTGAAAAAGTTCGACGGTAAATCTGAAAGCGCTGAAATCATCTGCGCATATACATGCACACAGAATGCATATGCATGCGTTCACAGTATAGTAAGTGTTTACACTGATCTGGTCATCCGCACCGCTACAGAGCGATCGAGGATCGAGCTGCCACGAAGCTATCAGTATGTAGACAGATCGGCCAGCAAATTATCAGATTAGCGACGCCTCATTTCTCTACGATTCGTCTGACCTGCTCCAGCGATTCGTTTTCCGTTCTGGAGCTCGACAGCGTGCCGCGTGAAACGCCGCATGCTGCAATGATTAGAAATTTTCACGAAAGCCAGGAGGCAAGAGGCGTGACCCGTTGGCGCGTATGCACACATACAAGCAGGTCGCACGTTGTACGCTGTTCCCACGCTTTTGCGGCAATGTGTTTGGCATTGACTCTGAACCCCCCATCCCCTCTTTGTCCGCAAGTGCTATTCCGGATTTCGTCTTCCGTCTCAAACACTTTTCTTTATGGCTGGCAGACTGTAGGAGAAACACTCGATTAGGCCTCAGACCCCGTGTGCGTGACATGCGCGCGCGCGTTTGTGTGTGAATGACGGACCAAGCCTGATCTGCAACTCCTTGAGCAGTTCTCTTTACGCTACGGTCTGTATGATATATAATATACTGGAGATGGTTCAAGTGAAATTCCTTCTAGATTTATTGTTTCTGCTCCTGTAGCGTTAAAGGATAAATCTATATACAAATTTGACACCTTTAGTCAGTAAGTCTGTCTGTCTGTCCGTTCCACCCACCCCGATGGTCACTCCCCCGATCGTCGCATTTAACCCTCCTCCCCCGCCAGTATATGGGTCCCCCTCCCGATAGTTGCTTCTTGTGTTCTACGTCACACGTGTGTTGGAGAGGGTCCTGAGGTGACGTGGGGTCACGCGGTCAAGAAGGTCCTAAGTTCACGCGCCCGGGTACTAGCAGTTGTGTTGGAAAGCGTCCTTCACCGTCACTTTCACTCACCTCCTGTGAAAGCCTGTGTGCTGTACAAAGACATGGGCCAATAAAGACTGTTAAGTAATTTTGCGTACAACCGCTTTGGCCTATACTATAGGTTCAATAAAGTACAAACACTGCAACCTTCTGTGCACGAAGATGGGCGACTAAAATTCAACTTCACAGAGATATTCTGAGGGTGAACGGGCAAATCAACGACCATTATCTTGATGCCGTCACACGGTACAGGAAACCTCGTCCATTAGCCATCATTGCTGGGGGCAAGTGCAGGCGGCTTCGGTGTATGTTCATTTAGTTACAATTAAGAGCTCTGTACGTGAATATGTTATATGTGTGTTAGGTATATTTTTATTGTTTTTGTAACACCAGGAAGAAGAACAGGCAAACTAAACCTCAAGGTCGTGCCGCACTAAACTTACAGAAGGGACTATATATATCGGACTAGGAGAAGGTTGTGCCTGAACTAAATTTATATAAGGGAAGGCGCGCTTGTCTGCACTAAGCTAACAGAAGGGAATATATATATATATATCGGGCTAGGACCGGAGGGGGCTCTTGCCTACACTGAACTTACAGAATTAAGGGACTTAAGCAACATAAGCCACCTCTCTCCCTTTGCCTACCCTCTACTGATTTCTGTTTAGTTTAAATCTGTGAAATCTAGAGCCATAAAACAGTCGAAACCACATAGACTCGATCACTGCTTGAGAGGACTATTGGATTCAGATATTCATATTTGTAAACAAAAAACCAACCGTATAAAGAAAAATAGATTGTGTACTGAATATCGTAAACTTGCAAAACAATTTAAAACAAGCGGCTAATTGATAAAATATATGCGCACATGAAAATGACGAGATGACATTAACAATAAAGCGCTTTTATGTGCAGCCGAGGAAACGAAGTATAAGTATTAAATAGTAGAGAGGGCCAACATCCGAACCCTAACAACTGCATGCGAAGTTGTTCCGGAATCCAGAATCCAGTTTGACAGTATTGTTAAAGGACAAACATTGTGGTTGGGCGAAGCCTGTGAACATAATAATCATGTACATTATTACATGTATGTATAAATAATGATCGATGAACACATATGTTTATTACGTGAACGAACTTCCGGGTAATACAACTACAAGCACACACGAATACACAATTATTTTCTACTTCTTGCACGCGGAGCGAATTAATTGTCTAGAAAAATTGGTGATAAAGATAGGTAACGAGATTTACTGCGATCCTCATCACAGCACTTAAAAAAAAACTCTAATGATGCGCATACGCTCTTTAGTCGTTAAGTCACTTTAAGCCTCCTAGTACAGAAGGTAAAGGACATAAGAGGTGACAGCGCGAGAATTCTTCTTTTGATGTTGTAAAGCTGTTCGAATTGAAACTTAAGTGACAGAAAAATAAACGTGTGATCAGTCGAATGGATCAGCCTGGATCTCCAAAATCTTCGGAGGTAGGAGTTACTTTAGATAAATAGGCCTACGACCTTTTATAACTATCGCCGACACGCGGTACTGCTAAAAAAAAAGTACAACCGAACCGCTGGTTATATAGTTATTACTATTTCACAGTTTTACTAGACATCACAAAAATTCACATGTACTGCTAGAAACCCTGCTGCTAGTATTACTAAGTTTATTACTATTTAAGCAAAGACTCCAGTAAATGCAATATTGTCTCATAGCCTCTCTTGCTTTGTTTTGTTTTTGTTTTTCTAGGAGCAAGAAAGTTTAGACCAGAAGTTGATCTTTACAGATTTAAAGCTTTCCGAATACGAAAAAGTGGCTGAGGCTTTGAAGGCATCCAAGGACGCACTCGAGGTTAAAAATGAAAACATAAAACCTGAGCTACAAAGCAGTAAGGTAACCATCTTATTGTTTTAGTTATACCAGGGTGAAACTTCTGTTAATCATCTGTTCATTTCAGTGTATCAAAGAGGAGGAGACTTGTTAATGTGAAGTGTGAAATCTGAAGTCCTTATGTCAAGGGGTTTTGCACTCTGTGTTATAATATTATAACAGAAAGCAAAACCAATGTGGTTCTCTTTTTATATGCAGTGTTCCATCTCAACTGCAGGCTTGTAAGACCATTAACTTTGCCACATAATTTTGTCTAGCGAGGATTTGTACCACAAACTTCTACTCCCCTCATCCCTTTAGCTTATCCGTCTTTATCTATGTAAAAAGAGATGACAGTATACTTTCACAGCTGTTGGTTGTCAGTGACTGTTTCACTAATCTTAAACTACTCATTTAGGCTCACAGGCTTTCCATTGAGAGAGCGTCACCAATTAACATCACAATGTTGTGTAGAATAAATCTGTTGGTTCTCTCAGTCTTCAGCTTTCCACTATCCACTTACGGAACTCACCACTTTGGCTCTACAGCCAAGTTTATCTCTTCTTCCTTTACGAAGTTCTAACAGTCGATGGTGATCGCAGTCTGCTTCTCTCTCAACTTCATTCTCGGATAACTATCTCATCTTGGTGTTCTGGAAGGAAGCCCCCTCACTCTCTTTTCATTGATTGCACCCTGACAGACTAAACCTCAATATCTGCCTCTCCTATTGTTCTTTGGAAGATGGACCAGTATGGTCAAGCTCAGGGATTTACCTATCTTTGTTTCTGGATTCAATATCCTTGGACCAAATGACAGTACTGATAAACCCGTCCTCTTTATACTTGTGGGCATGTTCAACTGCTAAACATAGCCAGGCATATAGGAAAGACAGGCCACTGTTCCCTAGGAGTAGGATCCTAGTATGACCCTACAGAATCGACATCCTACTGCCTCTATGGCTGCCCTCCCTGTACTACCTTTCCCTTCCCCTCCTTGCTCTCCACGTGGCAGGTGGCATGTGAAATCCCCTCCCCCCCCCCAAACTCCCCCACAGTATTAGTCGTCCCTCCATTCACATAACTCATCTAAGTGATCCCCTATGGGTCACTACACGGGGCAGTATGTGCACACATGTGGCAATTAAAGATATATGCTTTTAAATTTATGCACTACTATCTATAATTTTTTCTGGTTCGTATGTGTACACATCACAGAACTATCCATGTCACATATAATTCAATAAAAATGACCAGTATGCTAGATGCTTACAGTTTTTAGTCATATGCATTTTTCCTTAATATTTCTGGTTACAAGTATTCTTGTCCAGTATTGAAAGAAGCCTTCAGACTGTAAACTCAGAAAATGTCTCAAGCCAGTCAAATATTTGCAAGTTTGTCTCCAGAGTGGCTTTTGCAGTTACTGACAAAAGTGTTTTGTTTATTTATTCTGCAACCCTCTACCTCTGTGGTGACTAGATGTAGATTACAGATGATCATTATCTTCAGGTTCTCTTCTGAATGTTAAGAG
>SMGT01010267.1:421466-442452 GCA_004794575.1 Lanistes nyassanus
TACACATCACAGAACTATCCATGTTACATATAATTCAATACAAATGACCAGTATGCTAGATGCTTACAGTTTTTAGTCATATTCATTTTTCCTTAATATTTCTGGTTTAAAGTATTCTTGTCCAGTATTGAAAGAAGCCTTCAGAAAATGTCTTAAGCCAGTCAAATATTTGCAAGTTTGTCTCCAGAGTGGCTTTTGCAGTTACTGACAAAAGTGTTTTATTTATTCTGCAACCCTCTACCTCTGTGGTGACTAGATGTAGATTACAGATGATCATTATCTTCAGGTTCTCTTCTGAATGTTAATAGTTTGTGGTGTTGACTCTAAATTCATGACAACATGATTGTCATGCCACGTAATAGACACAGTTCATCCTTTGAAAACAGACCAGCCAGTTGATGTATGTAGGATTTTGTCACCATATACATGTAAGAAGTACCTTCTTGGAAGGCTTAAAGAGAGTGTACACTCAAACCTAACAACCCTTTTATACTGCACTAACACATGGGAAATAACAAGAAAACATCATAATCCGAGGTACATTTTCAGTATGACGTTTATTTATATATTAAAAGTGCACAAAAAAGTGCAAAAAGATAACTCTGTGAACACGTATCTGGAAAACGTGACATCGGTTATGTCCCCTCCCCATATGACGTCAACAGGGTATCTTCACTTCTGTAATGTGAGAAACTGGCGGTGTTCGAGTAGAGAGATCAAATTGGGGAAAATATGCGGGACAAACACCAGTAAAAAGACAATAAAATTTCAGTCACAAATCTTTACAGGAGCTTAAAAAAGTGTCATTTTTTTGCGTACTGTGCATCAAATACTTATAAAAGTACATTCTCTAAAACCTTTTGTTTAGACCTAAAACCGTAGCTTTTGATGGCTGTTCGTGGCTGTTCTTGGCTATTTGTGCATCTCGGCAGACAAGGATACGATGACATTTCAAACACATACCTTCAAAAGCTCCATACATCTGTGATTTTTTCTGGTATATTATGCATCAGAAATTGTGGCTATTCCGTATTCGGGGTTTCGAAGTGGAATGATACACGGCAGAAGAGCAGATCTGTAAAATGTATGTAATCAAGTGTCGATTTTTGGCATATTATGCATCAAATAATTCAGAAAGTGCATTCTGATGCTGAATATACCTTTAAAACCTTTTATTTAGACCTAAAACCATGATCTTTCGTGGCTGTTCGGTATTTCGTATGAGCAGACGATAACAGTACTGACACAAACCTGTAAAATGTACGAACTCGTGTCGATTTTTGGCATATTATGCATCAGACAATTCAGAAAGTGCATTCTGATGCTTGATATACCTTTAGAACCTTTTATTTAGACCTAAAACCATGGATTTCGGTGGCTGTTCCTTACTGTTCGGTATTTCGTTTACACGGCAGACGAGCAGACGATAACTGTACTGACACAAAGTTGTAAAATGTACGTACACAAGTGTCGATTTTTGGCATATTATGCATCAAATAATTCAGAAAGTGCATTCTGATGCTTGATATACCTTTAAAACCTTTTATTTAGACCTAAAACCATGGATTTCGGTGGCTGTTCGTGGCTGTTCCAGTGTTCGGTATTACACGGCGGACGAGCAGACGATAACTGTACTGACACAAATATTTAAAATGTACGTACTCAAGTGTCGATTTTTGGCATATTATGCATCAGATAAGTCATAAAGTGCATTCTGATGCTTGATACACTTTTCAAACCTTTTATTTAGACCGTGGCTGCTCGTGGCTGTGCCTGGGTTTCTTATGACCGTGGCATGCCGTCTTTGTTGTTACCCTGGTGATATCATGAGCCTCCATTCGGCTGTTCCGGGTTTTTTAGGTCAGTCTCCTCAATGCAGAACTTTCGATTAAAATAGTGACTGATCGGTCGATCTTCTGGTAAAATGACTAGTGCCACGCGATTCCCCAGATTTGATTCTATTTAGGCATACAAAGTTGCCATGGAGAGTTTACCCTCACTTTAAAGTGTAGCTTTCGGATAGTCCCTGGGCCGGGGGTTGCCGAAAACTTAGCAGGGAGCATAGGAGCTGAAGTGACGTCATCTCCAGAAGAAGCCAGCTTTGCATACTGTTGTTTAGTCTAGACCAGAGTGTAACTTTTCATGATGAGTTCATAAGAATCATTGCATAACTTATTATCGGGTTGTTCATATTATGAGGAAATAGAAGATGGAGGAAAAGAGTTAAATCCATTATATTATGTGTCTGAGACATTAGTTTCCCGAAATGTCTAGCTCAAGACACCTATTGTGATAAAGAGCAAAATGAAAACATGACGCAGTGATATGACAGATTTTTCATTTTCGTTGTTAAAATGTTCCAATTTTTTTAATAGTAATTGTCATTATTGTTTGCACTCCTTATTATCTATCTATATGACCCCATAACAAACTGTCGATCAGAATTGGTGGAATAAAAATCATCGATCAATGGATAGTAGACAGTATCAACAAATCATGTCAATCGCTTGTAACTGTGGGAAGAATATAAGGGAAGTATTTATAGGAATTTCCAACTCGTGTTTGGGAGTAAACGATAAATCAGTGAACCAATCTTGGGTTTACATTGTTGCAGGGTAATTCAGTAAATGTGCAAGTGTGAAAATATTTAAATAGTGCTGGTAGTGGTAATATATATTAAAAACAAATAAGCACGCAAACAGCACAAGATTCCAAATAGAGTATTTTAAAATATACAGAAGTGGGATATGGAAATACTGTGGCCTGAATTTATTATCCTCCTCGTTAAAATGCTCTGAACACACTAATATAGTTCTCGCGTGCCCTTTGTTAAAATCTTTTTTCTCATAGTTTGCAAAAACCAGTTCCATGCTGGCCAAGATTGTAAGAAAACAGTCTAGAGAAAAAAAAAGTAAAGGAGATAAAGTTAAGGTAAAGTCAACAGGAAAAAAGTGAATGTCTTTCACCATCTCCCCACCCCCACCCCATCCATCTGTAAAAAGAAGTCAAACTTTTTCCCTTTGAGTTATTTTCTGAACCACCTTTACTACTGGTCTTTGTTCGGAACTGGAGATTTGAAATGAAAGGTCGATATCATTCGTGCGGCATCCCGTTTCTTGAAGAGTTGGCATCAAACAAGTAAGCAGAGTACAGATTGTTATATGCATGTACACGCAAAGAAGGGTAAGTTTTCAAAAATTACACTCTGAGTACAAGCGATCACAACAATCCCATTATAACGATGGAAAACGTACAAGTACTACCATAAGCTATTAATGAGACAACAATAAAACAAAGGACATAAACATGAGTAAAGCTTGTTTAGAAATACTATAAGCACAATAAACAGCGCCAACAATAAAACAGTACAGACTAAAGTACTGAAACATAAGTGCAACAACCTTAACTCTTTGAACCCATTGGTCCCGGCTAAATTGCGGCAGCCTGCCGACCATTGCGGCAGCACAGCTAGCTAAATTGCGGTAACTTTAAAATCTCCCCGACGCGTTCAACGGTATAAGGGAAGTAAAAACTTGGTATCATTGTAAAGCTCTATCATCGGTTGTCTCCCCTGCACTGTCTAAATCAGTTTCGGAAACAGTTTCGGCTTGCCAAACATGGTTTAAGTGTAGGTCTACTTCCGTCGTTCACATTTTGTGTGTGCGAAGAGTGACTATATTTGGGACCAAATAGTAAGTAGTATTTAATACTTTAAACTTAAAGTATTGTTTCCGTTGTGATGCAGAAGAATAGATCTTTCTAAATATGTTAAATATATTACTGGGAGTGTGGTAGTTTTTAATTGGCAGCTTTTTCAAGACATGTAAATCTATACGGCCTCAACGGTTTCTTTTTTTTTGCGGGTCCCTACGGGACTATATTTGGGACCAAATAGCAAGTAGTATTTAATACTACTTTAAACTTAAAGTATTGTTTCCGTTGTGATGCAGAAGAATAGATCTTTCTAAATATGTTAAATACATTACTGGGAGTGTGGTAGTTTTTAATTGGCAGCTTTTTCAAGACGTGTAAATCTATACGGCCTCAACGGTTTCTTTTTTTGCGGGTCCCTGTGGGCTCAAAGAGTTAATAGTTAATTGAACAGATGAAGTGCTACATTTTCACTTTTAATGTTACTTTAGCTCCTGTACACATGTAAGTCTTCTAGCTTGACTCGGGCCCGTTCTGGAGTTGATGTCATGATCGGCGTTTTCCGACTTTTGCCGAAGATTTTATTTTGTTGGCGATATTTTCTAACTTTACTTGTAAACGCAAAATCTGCTTATTAATAAATATAAGTAGTGACAGATCAGAACTCCGTGATAGAAAAGTAGGTGGCCAGTCATGACACAGTACCACACAATAAAGAGCTGAGAGCAATGGAGTGACTGATCTGTGTCTTTCTTCTTACCTTTTCTGTTACCAGGCTTACAAAGAAAAGATTGTACCTTCAGCAGAGGAGATGTCTACTGAGAGACAGTTTCCGAAGAATGAACCTCCAGATATGGAAGACATGAACACTGCAGCTGGCTGTGAAGGAAATAGCAAGGGCCTCAGAGAAGACAGTGGTTCTCTCCCAGCACTGTCTGTGGTTACTGCTCCCAGCTTTTCTGGTTCTACTGAAGGTCAGAAAGCTGATGACAAGTCATCTCTTGTGCAGATAACAGCCTCAAAGGCAGAGGTGAATGCTGCGTAGTGTATCAATTTTTTCAATTGCACTTCACATTGAAAAAAATCCAAACTTTCTCACTTGCATTTTGTTCTGATAATTCAGTTAAATAAAAGTTCCCTGGTCATGTAGAAGAATGCGTAATTTTACTGTGATTTCGTTTGTGTGGTATTTGTCAACTAAAAGTGGTCTCTCTCCTCAATAAAAAACCAAACCCAACCAGCAACCCAGAAATTTGCCTAGAACATCTCTCCATCATTTATTAATTTATTTTAAATATGGTATCTGGAAAGAAGGAATTAATTCTCTCTCTCTCACCACCACAGATGCATGCACGTGCGCACACACACACACCACACACAATGTTCAATGAAATGTGCTGCCATATGACTGAAATTGCTGCTTAAAACGCTATTCATGAAAAACACACATGCACAGACACGACATATATACATATATGTATGTGTGTGTTTCTTGAATAGTCTTTTATACATTATGCTATAGGGATAAAACTGGTTGCCTACCAATCTGCGCCTAACAAACCAATCACAGATCGAGTACTTTCCCTGTGTGTTTACAATATCAAATCAGAGCAAGTTGTGTGTACACATTACACTCACAGGATTAACGTTCATTATATATGGTGAAACCAAAAAAGGATAATCCTGTGCATTTCCTTAGCTGTTTTAAAAGCTGATTTCCAAGCAATAATTTGGTTTGCAAAAAAAACCAAAAAATTTTCACAAGAGGAGTGATAGCAGATGTCATTTATGCCAAGTGCTCACTGCATGGTGGCGCTGTTGATCTGTGGCAGCACTTTTTCAACCTGAGTGCACCATCCGTATATCGACTATCTGTGCATTCAGTAACAATTTTTCTTCAGCTTTTAGTGTTATGCATTTCTTTTCTGCTTTTAATTTTTCTTTGGTTTGAGTTAGAGTTTAGAGACTGACTTCTGTACAATACTTAAAAGTTGGCTGACAACACAATAATCCTATTTCCGTAGTACTGGGAACAGACAGGCAGTATTTAATTTCATTCATCAACAAATTTTTAATTACACAGTAGTATGGAGGCTTTTGCAGATGCTTGCCATGAAGCTTTTGTGAAAACCTTTTGTCAAAAAATGTCACAAAATAAAAGTCGACTAGTCCTGGGAAAGTTTGCTATCTAAAGACATTCTGTTTATCTTTGTTGATAGATCAACTGCATTAGTGCATTAACTAATTTCTGACTGTTACAGATACAGCGTCGAATTTCAGCCTTTATAAGCCACAAGCGGGGTGAGATTGACGAGCTAAATAAGGGAGAATTTGGTTGTCCAGACTCTGGTAATTAAACAACCTTGCTTGTAATTTCTAATTGAATGTAAAACAAGGAAACTGTACCAAGCTAGAAAAGGACAGTTCTAATTGCTCAAGTTCAGTGCTTGAAACAACACTGTTATTAGGACTTTTTTTTTGTAGTCACCATCTAAGACAAATTTTATGATGACTGTTAAAAGCATTTTTCAATGAATTAAAAACAACAAAAGCACAAAATTTGTGCCTTTTTTCCTGGCTGTCAACTGACAACGCTTGAAAAAAAATGATAACCACCAAGTCTTCATGGATAAACCGTAACTCATTGTTTATGTCAGCGTTTACTTTATTTTGAGAATATTGTTGAACAAGATTTGAATTTGAAAGGAAGATTTGAATTCGATATCCCTAAGTAACTGTATAAATCAAGAATTTAGTTTCAGCTTTTCAGCTTTATTTTGACAATATTTAATTAAACAAGTAACCCATTTTTTGATCCTCAGATAACGGCTGTGCTCGAGTGAATGCTGTGTACGTACCCAAGTTTGGGAAAAGCCGCTTAAAGGTGACCCGTGTGTTCAATGCACATGGCCCTCAGACTCACATGACAGATGCTGGCCCATCAGTGTTCAGTGGAGGTGACAGAGACAGTTGGATGAGGGCCTGGGAAGAGTCGTTGGAAGAAAGACTCAGCAATGTGGAGCATCACTTGAAACTAAGCAGAGGCAAGTTCTAGCTTGGATGAATAGAACACATTATGTGGTATTTTTGTCTTCTGAAATGAAGAAGGGTGAGTCAAAAATCAGAAGAGGCTTTAGTATACAACCCTCTGTTATACATCAGCAGTGTGGCTTTAGTTCATGTTTTTGGTTTAAAGTTCAGATGAATAGCTCACTGTTTAATTGTATCTTTCAGATTCTGCACATGATTATCTTAGTCGCATAAAGATGGTTGAGGAAAGAGTTCTGTTCCTCGAAGGACTTTCACCCGAGTACTTTCAAGGAGGCGTAAGTTTGATTCTTCCCCATCTCCTTTTCTAATCAAATACTAAACAAAATCATAGCGGGAGTGGGAGAATGTGTATAACCATGACTCAGGTGAAAATATTTATGTACCTTGTCATTATGTCTGCTATCCAAAGTATCATCTGGCATTATGAAGTTTCTATGCATAAGGTGTCCCAAAATGTTTAAAACATTAGGGTACCTTTTTTCCTGCATTAACCAAATTTCGAGGTCATTCTTGATTGTAGATTTGAGCCATGCAGCTAGCGGATATGTGCTCACTATTAAGCCTGCTCACCTAACTTATTTAGAGGAGTTAATCATGCTGTCTGTATCCAATATTAAGACTCTGTGATTGTTGTTCACCTTATATATTTAGAGAGGTTAAGTACAGTGTATCCAGTATCAAACTGTGATTGTTGTTTACTTACAGCCTCCACAACCTAAGCGACGAAAGCCAGCAAATTCTGTTTATATGGCTGGAAACAGTAGTGAGATACCAACACACATAAAGGAGGTAAGATTTCAACAAAAACAATTTTGGGCAAATTATAACAATCAAGACGAAAAAAAATTTCAAGTACATTTACAGCAGTCATTATTGCCATCTATACATATGAACACATTTTTACCTAACTAAACCTTTTACACAAGGTTGTTCAGCATCACATTGACAACAAAGCTTTATAAGAATAATGTGGGTGCTACACACTCGAGCATCTCCCTCACGTTCCACTTCTGAAATAGTGTTTCTCCTGTTTGTGTTCAGAAATATCAAAATTGGACACTGCCCGACATTGATCAACGAATACATGAACTGAGAAGCCTTGTGCAGCAAAATTCTCGCAAAGAAATATGAAGGTCTTGGCTGGTGCAGGTAAAGGATTCCAGTTTCATTAACTTACATATAACTATAGGTTCTGCAGCAACAAACATTACTGAGCAAAGTTCGTTGAAAAATGATAGATCACTAGCAATGTAATTCAGTACATTATGCACTGCAGTGCACAGTCTATAAATTGAGAATTTTTTTAACCACAGGTCTTTCCATGTAACATATCTGCACCATACACAAGAGATTTTCTCTGCATATGATGCTGGATTCTGGCATTTCCAGATCTGCCCTTATGATCACATTCTGCAACATGGTGTTAACACTTTTTTGATGGAAGAGCCATCAGCATGTTGTTGGTAAAACTCTGCCAGCGGCATCAGCTTATGGATGTTCAGGCTGGACAGGTGCTACATAGGCACAGGAAGCCTGGGGACAGTGTCTAGAACAAAAACAACATAACATTGGAACTAAAGATCGGTAGACAATCAGACTTGCCAACCATTACACTTTGAGCATAATTTATGATGCTGTCTTGTTAAAGTTACTCATTATGCTTTTGTCAAAATTATTATGCTTTGGGGAAAAAAATGACCATCATTGGTGATAGTTGTCTGCCATTATGAGAGTACAGTGACGTGTCAAGTAGGAAACATGGTCAGGGGTGTTGATGGCATAACTAAAACTAGTTACCTTGCTATAAAATAGCCAATCAGCTTTATCCAACCTGCTTGGTGCAATTCAGCTGTTCACATCGTTTTGATTAAATGCACTGACACGTCAAAGTGGATCACTGACATGTCAAAGTGGATTGTCGATGTGATTCAAGCTGTGCATCTACAAAAAGTGCAAAGAAGGTGATAGTTCAGCAATACAAAGATGATTTCAGCAAAATATATCCACACAATGAAGAGTCTGAGAAGGGAATTTACTTAGCAAAGTACAAATCCTGCAGTCTTCATTTTAGCATTGAGTGCTCAGGACTGTACAACATTGAAAGACGTATAAAAGCAAAGTCGTTGGCCTTTGCAAAAAGCAGTACAAAACGTACAAAAATATCTGGTTATCTGATGGTGAAAGAATCTGGTGAGGATCTGTGTGCTATTTGTGCAGAAACTTTATTCTCAGGTTTCAACATGATTATCTCAGACCATCCCAGCAAAATTTTTCAACCTATATTTCCAGATTGCGTTATTGCACAGAAGTTTTTGTGTGGTTAAATGAAAGCTGCTACTGTCAGATGTTGCACACATGAAGCAGTGGAACAACCATCTTCGAGTCTGCATAATGGCCCATTCGTCCTTGGCACTGACGGCAGCCAGAAAGGCTGCAAAATTTCGATTGTGATGAGACATGACAGCAGTGGTGGAATTGTGACAGCTGACTCGCTGCATATAGGGTTTGCTATGTGTTCTATGGACCTTAGTAAGTGAACTTTCTGCCAGTTGAAAGCTTTTGACCAAAGGAGCAATAGCTTGTGTCACTTGCTCCAAAGGCAGAGGGGACTTCCAAGATAAGGACAACCCAATGAATGATTCACATGACCATTGTGTTGTGAACAGTATGTTTGAATACTGGAAACTGAACTTTGTGATATACCTGCCAAGTTGTACGGGTTTGCTATACACCTGTATGGAAAAACATTTTTGGAAGTGTACAGCATACAAGGTTTTTTTGTACAGGCAAATGAGAAATGTAAGGGAAATTTTAAAATTTTCCCAAAATTCACAAAAAAGATTTCCTTAGAATTGTGTAGCAGATGATTCAGATTTGTTAAACTTCTGGCCTTTAAGTTGTTGCTTGCATGAGCAGTCGTAAACACTCTTCTGGCCCTAAGGCCCTGTTCTCCCTGTGTATTTTATTCGCACCTTTATGTATAAACAAGCTTTATCGTCACCCATGCAGGCTGGCCCAGGATGCCGTTTGTGGTCATAGTTCTGAAATAATATCAGTGCACATGCTCTAGCTGTGGTATTTTCCTACTTCTGGCCTCTACCACGAAGAGGCTTTTATTTCTTAAGATGCCGAACTATGCATGTCCCACAAAGAAATAAAAGACTGTCAACAGGCATAGAAAACACAAACCAAAAGAAAAAAGGGAAATCCGACCTTCCAAGATGGGAAATATGCAGTATGGTTAAAGTTATCAACAATGGGACCAGATTCCTGTGGTCCATGCAGAAAAAAAATCGGTGGTCACGTATCATGTTTTTACTACCTGAGGGATCCTTTTCAGACTGAAAGCCACATGGACAGTGCACCATGAATGGACATAATGATCAATCGACGAACATTTCTAGCCCATTCAAAAAGAACGAAAACACACAATGGCAACTGGTGCTGAAGTTAGGTTGATCAGCTTCATAGAAGAACAAAACCTTTCCACTACACAGTATCGATCACTTGACTAATTTGGTGTTTTTTGACTCTAAAGCAGCCAAGGTACTTTTCTCTGGAGTTTTTCATCAGTCTGTTAAGACTTGTAATTTTCATGCTCTTTCTGATAATGTAAAGCTTGTGAAAGATCGGTCTAGTACACTAACAAAAATTAATAATAAAGCATATATTGTTCCACTTGTCACGTGTCGCAGTCAGCGTGGATGAGGACAGTAAAATATCGGTAACTACTGGCTGTTCACTCTCTGTGTATGTGTGTGTCATTAAGTTCTCTTCAGGACTTTGCATGCAGTCTAACCAAAAGAACCATTGTAACAATGTCTACAAGTACAACTTGTACAAGCAATGCACATATTTTTTAAGCTCTGTGTCAAGGCAGTTTGGTAAAGTTTGGTTTCCACACTTCCAAGTTTCAGAGGCTTTCTAAATGAAGAAAGCTTTGATTAGTTACCCAATGCTCTTGCAGAGGGTCAGCACCTCAGGTGTCGGATACCTTCAGCTGATCACACATGATGTAAGGAGCAGAACGAAATAGGGCGAGTGACATTTTAAGCATATTCTTTAAAAGTGAGTGGATCGGGGCTTACTCCCATGACTGACATGCCATAACAACCACTGAATTAAAGGGATAATCAAAACCTCCATACACAATTGAATTCCGGCTCTACAGACATGGCTTGTGTCTTCATCACATCATAGCAGAAGCAGATCTACAATCATCTCCCCAAAAAGTATACCACCTCCCCCCCCCCCCAAAAAAAGTGATGCCCCCTGTACCACCACTGGGGAGAAAATTTGGACCCCCCCCCCCCTTCCAGGACTAGCAAATCTGTCCCTGCATAGCAAGTATGATCAAACGATATACGGTCAATCTAGCTAGGACTTTCCCCTTCCAGCAGAAAGCCTACCACTGTAGCAGTTCCATCATCACCGCAGTGCAGTCATGACCACAGTGCTGCGATGGGTTATATGGTTTTTGACATCCCCAGAAATAACGCTTTCTGACATTTTGAACTGTTATGAGCCTTCGGGTAATATAATGCTCTTTCCAGAAGCTCTTGAACCTGCCATGAAAACTGATTTCCTGCCTTGTGTATTAAGCTTTAATCTGGGGTGGAGTTGGTTTGGTTTGTTTTGGTGGGAGGGGGGGTACTTTATGAAGGGGTCAGTATGCTGGCATTTGATCGTCCATACCATTGACCAAGCTGTAGATACAGTGTATCTTGTAGAGAACTTGATTGTTCCTTCGGGTTATGTCATATGAGGGCCAATCTGAAAGTCAGTAGAATCCAGACTTGTGAGACTGACATAAAAATCTAAAGGAAGAAAGGCTTTGTTGATTTTGACATTAAATTTTAAGTGCTTAGAAGCAAGTTCTTGAAGACTGTCCAGCAAATTTAAGTTTTTGAACTGCCCGATGGACTTACGAATCGTGATTTTTGAGCCATGATTTAATACGCGTTAACCCATCCCCACCCCCCACCCCAAAAACAGGGGGCGGGGGCTAACTGTGACTGCTTCCTAAATCGAAACTTAGGTTAACACTTGGGTCAAGATTGCTCCCCGCAAGGCCAATGCATACAAGTGATACACTGGGTGCAGATGGAGGCTAGAAGACGATACCCGTCCTGGTCGCGGGCCGATAGCGCCGTTCCCCCAGAGAACATTGCTGCTGTGGAAAAATGATTAGAGAAGGTCCACGAGTCACTGTCACGGAGATTGAAGAGGCCATGGGCATCGAACACCATCTTGCATCAACGTCATGCCGTGCACAAAGCGTTGCGCTTATTGTGTTCCCCATGATTTGAGTGAGGAACTAACAAGATGGGTAGGGTCGAATGGTGTCGGACAATGCTAACGAATTCTGCAGTGGACGGCTCAAATTTACCGTGGGCAGAAAATACATCACTGATGATACTGGCAGAGGTCTAAAAGTACGACTTAAAGCAAATGTGGCTATCCCACGAACATATACGCATGCACTATATATATATATATACGTCATCTGAGTTTCCCAGCTTGCGCCTTGAGGTTCCCGTCTAAGTTGTTCCAGATTTCTTTTGGAATCCATTTTAACAGTATTGTACAGGACAGAACTTGTGGTTGACCAAAGTCGATAAATTTAATCGTTTACATGTTCACAATAACAATACACAGTAACCAGCATATAACTGAATATTTAATTTAGACGTTTAAATTATTCTATAATCTACGTAATAATAATATAACTATAATTTATATGTCCCTTCACAGTTAATCTACGTAATTTAACTATAATTTATAGTTATATTACGTAGATTAACTGTGAAGGGACATCCCAGCGGGTATTAGGCGTACACGCAAACGCATTCTTTCTGCGCAATGCACGCGAAGCTCCATGTCTAGAAAAAATGGTGATAAGACATGTAATGACTTTAATCGCCCAAAACAAAAAAACATCAAAACAAATCCCTCTAACGTGCATACGCTCTTTTGCCATTAAGTCGTGTTCAGCCTCCTGCTACAGAATGTGAAGGTCATGAGTGGTGTTAGCGCGAAATTCGTTTGTTGTCTTCATGTTCTAAAGGTGTTCGAACTCAAATATTAGTGACAGAAAATAAATGCGTGATAGAATTACTTCAATGGATCAGGCTGGATCACCAAAATCTTCAGAGGTACGCTGTAGTAGGTACTTTCATTGTTATTTTATTTCGATAAACAGGCCTACGGCCATTGATTGATCGATGACATCATCAGATCATGACTGTCACTCACTCAATTCACTGTTAGTGTTAGGCGGCCTGGTACCATCTCTCTGCAAGTAGACCATTACTGGTATTCCCTACAGCTAACCAAAGACAGACTCCAGTAAATGCAGTATATAGCCTCAATTTTTTCTAGGAGCAAGAGAATTTATACAACTGACGAGGTTAAAGATTTAAAACTAAAGCTTTCCTAGAACAAAAAAGTGATTGAGGCTTTGAAGCCATCTTAAACTAAAGAAACACTCGAGGCACACATTTAGAATGAAAACTTTAAATGTGAGCTACGTAACGTAAGAATCTTATTGCTTTAGTTAGGTCTGAGTGAAACTTTCTGTTAATCATCTTTCTGATTAAAAGTGAACTTGCAAAAAGTTACTTAACTTACTGTTGGTGGGATTCACTATCCCTTACAGTTACACTGTTACAGATTTTTTTGATGGGGGTGGGGGGCATAATGTGGCTGCTAGACACTCTTGCGCTCCCCCCCCCCCATTTTTAAAAATAGTATTTCTTCTGTTTTTCTACAGAAATATCCGAACTTGACCCAGGCAGACATCGATCAACTCTTATCACAAAGAAATATGAAAGTCTCAGCTGGATCAGGTAAAGGATTTCAAGTTTCATTCAGTTGTATAAAACTTTAGTTTCCAGAGCAATCATTCTTGAGAAAAAATCCATGAAAAACAAAAAATCATGAGTGGTGAGTCACTAGGTAGTATACTGGGATACTCCAGTGGTGAAACGTTTTTCGGTTGACTGCAGAGAGTATAAATAATGGAGGGGTTTATTTATTCCTTGTCTCTCTTTCCTTCTCATGTCATCACATGTTCACAACCTAACAACCCATGGTATATCAAAACACTTATGCGTGCACACACACACAACAATTCTGTAAAATATATAGCTACCAAGAACATATATTGACAAACAATAGTTTTCTCGTCACAATACTGTGCTGTGGCCCAAACTGCTAAATTTTCAAGTTGGCAATCCCTAATCGCACCTTATGCACAAAATTTGTAACAATATAGCCATGGTAAGGCCTCTCCATGCATGCGTACTACCTGTGTGTTACCTCATACTCACTACTCACTGATAGTGCACACTGACTTTTTCAAGTGCCATGGTCCATTGCCACATCAGCCAGCAAATCTGCCAGTTCTGTGATAGACTGGAACAGAGAGGAGGGCCTCTCATCCGCCAACTCCACTTCAGGTGAAGCGAAGGCAACCCTGTTCTTCTCTATGTCCTCACAGGATGAGAAGGGAGACGGGTGTGAGACCCGGCGTATGGAAATGCTGGCTGGAAGTGGAGGAACCAGAATCATACCTGTCTTCCATCTACCTTCTGGCCCTTTATGATCAAGCCCACCATATTCACAAGCCTCCCGTGGTAGATGGCACTTCAGGAGGCATGGTGCTTGGCTCGCCGTGTCCCCCGGGCGACTTCTGTCAGTCCACTGCTGACATCAATGCCATCCTTCCCCCTCATGCAGTGCCAGTTGCTTCCAGCCCCCATCTAGACCTTGCTGTAGTGGCTCCTGGATGACTGATTTGTTTTTTGTGGAGCGCCCACTTCCAGTCTCTCAGGGCGACCTTTAGCTGCTTCCAGTCTCTCAGGGCGACCTCTAGCTGCTTCCAGTCTCACAGGGTGACCTTTAGCTGCTTCCAGTCTCTCAGGATGACCTCTAGCTGCTTCCAGTATTTCAGGGTGACCTTTAGCTGCTTCCAGTCTCTCAGGATGACCTCTAGCTGCTTCCAGTCTCTCAGGATGACCTCTAGCTGCTTCCAGTCTCTCAGGATGACCTCTAGCTGCTTCCAGCAGCAGTGCAGATGCTTCTTTCCATCTCCAGGTTTTGGTCGCACTTCAGCTTCCTTGACGTGGTGACACGGAACCATCTGGAACTGACTTCCTTGTTGGGTCCTGCAGTCATGGCACTTTATTAGTCCATTTACAGGAAGGGTGGCAAGAGTTTTCGCTGTGAAGAGATTATGATGTGTCTTGTATATTCATGCGGTGGCAGGCACGTTGCAAGCATCGGTCATGTACATTTCAGGATGGAGACTGTGGCATTGTTCTGACAAGCTCTCTGCCCAGCCGACTACATGACCTCTTTGGACCCATTACGTTCTTGTTCACACAATACACTGGATGTGGCTACGCTTCATCTGGCAGACAAGCATCTACCAGTTCAGAGCTCTACCTTTTGGCATCTCGCTGTCCCCTTGGGTGTTCATCTGGGGGTGCTTGAGTTTTGCACCCTGATGCATGAGCAAGGGGTGAGGTTCCAGGCCTGTCTGAATGACTGGCCCATCCTCATAGCAGATGCTGCCTTGTATAATTCACACACTCAGCTGGCGTTATTGCAGGGTTAGGTTATCAATGTGAACTGTGGCAAGTCAGATCTCCAGCCACCACAAACTTTGTGTTTCTTTTCTTGAGTTTCCGCCTCTGCCCTTGTGTTCCTGGACTTGGCTTGCTGGAGACATTGGGTGGGAGGGTGCTGTGACCATGGGATTGATTCCACCAGGCCACAAGCAGTGGACTTGGCCAATCATCTCTCATATCTGTTGCTGTTGTGCGAGTGCGAAGAGCTGCTGTCCTCTCCACCCTGCTTCAGCTTGATGTGTCCCTGTAAGGCAATACCCCTCTGGTGTCCGAGGTTATTTGTGGCATTGCTTTTAACTTGGGTCACAGAGCCAGTGATGTGCATGAATTGCCAGGCCTTAGTGCTGACATGAGACAATAAAGTGATGCCTGTTCTGTGTTTCTGCCAGAATCTTTGGCTAAGAACCAGTATCTGGGGCACTTGTTCCCTTAGGTCTTGCTGGTCCCTCTCTCTATGGTTCTGTCTCCATCTGATCCCAAGTGGTTGAACTGTCCGGTGCATGGTTTGTGTGAATACAGGGGCTGCATTTACTCTTAACGGGGCCCCACTTAGAGACAACTATTTCTCTCTCAGCAGGCTGGCAGGATGCAACAAATCTCAAAGCTAGCCTGGATTACGACTGTTGTCTGGTGGGCTTATGCTGCAGCAGGAATGGGAAAGGGAGGCGCTGTACCTCACTCCCTTAGGCACAAGCACATGAGGAAAGGGCACTGGGCACATCCCTAGTGGGGCCACAATCGGTTGCACCGAGTTTCGTTCTGTCTGCAGTCTGCTGGCAGTCAGAGGCCCACCCTCCTCCCTGCTGATGACTGCAGGTTTCTAAAGTCAGCGAGAGCTGTCAATACAAAACAGATTGTGAAAAGAGCTTTGCATTAACATACACAAAGAAGCCTTTTCAATTGGCAGAAAAATTCATACAAACTTCAAAAGAAAAAAACCCATGGCATCAGACACATTTACTGGATTTTCACAAATAAGATATAAAGATCAAGGAAGACTTCACTTGTTTTAATACCAAGCCATCATGAAAGCTAAGCCAAAGCCCAAAGCTGCCACCAGAGCACACAATCAAGAACATAAATAGGTTTTACCAATGTGCATGATCTTGAAGATGCTGTTCATGGAACCACTGCACTGAGTACAGGTGTTACCTGTCACCTATTATTTACTTAATGTCACAATATGAACCCTGATTTGATACGATAATGCTGTGCAGTGCTATTGCATCTTGATTACCAGGTTTATCGATTTTGACTTTTCTAAGTGGAAAATAAGGGAAATTCAGGTTTTTTTATAGGGGAAATGCGGCAGGTCGCCTGAAAAAGATTGACATGAATGCATTTAATTTGATATGCTGCTGGTATATAGCTGATCATGAGAACTAATATAAATTGGGTTTTGTTAGAGTTAGTGTATGTTATAAATGATTATTCTTTAAGATGGCAAATTTGATTCAGATGCCATGTCAAGAAGCCAGCATGTAATGGATAATGCAAATTATTTTATAATGACAAGTCTTAGATAAGAAACAAAGGGGTAATTGCTTATGAGTTGCTTTATGCAGCGCGTGACCTTGGCTAATCAGCCTAGGGATTTGTATCCTGTTTATGTGTAAAGATGCACATAAAATACACGGCAAATGGGCCATACAGATGCTTTTATAACGAGAAGAGGAGATATAAATCCTCATGCTACCTTGATTCTCTGCAAAACCCTACAACTGGCAGAAAATAAATATTTAAATGACATAAAGAGGAGCTGTGGTATAACTTTGGGATTTGCTGGTGGCATAAGTATTTCTTTTCTGCATCCATCCACATTTTTGGGCAGTGCATATTGCTGTAGTTTTATGTGGTCCTGTCTTGCGTTGCTCAGAAGGTAGGTAGGTAATTTTTGAGGGATGCTGCCTCCACCTAGTGTTGTCACATTATGACTGGGAGGGAGAATGAGGTCCTATAGTAAGCTATGCACTGACAAAATCATTAAAATGAAACACGTGACTGCTGGTTGGAAATAAAACCAAGCTGAACCAAGCTACAAACGACAGTCAAGTTTTGGGGCGTTACCCCTTTCTCAGTACAACACAGATAAAGATGGAGTTGTATGGGTTGTCATGACACAGTACCACTGTGATAAAGAGCTGAGAGCAATGCAGTGACTGATCTGTGTCTTTCTTCTTACCTTTTCCGTGACCAGGCTTACAAAGAAAAGATTGTACCTTCAGCAGAGGAGAGGTCTGCAGAGACAGCGGATCAGCAGATTCCAAAGAATGAACCTCCAGATATGGAAGACATGAACACTGCACCTGGCTGTGAAGGAAACACCAAGGGCCTCAGAGAAGACAGCGGTTCTCTTCCAGCACTGTCTGTGGTTACTGCTCCCAGCTTTTCTGGTTTCACTGATGGCCAGAAAGCTGATGACAAGTCATCTCGTGCAGGTAACAGGAAGAGATGAATTAGTAAATTACTCATTGCACCGAAAACAAGGGTCAAGTTGCACATTTGCATTTTTGTTTTATGATAAATAGGTTTATATATAAATTTTTAATTTAAAGAAGATCTAAATGTAAGAAAATATATAAATAATTGTGGCAGTATGCAATGGACTTCCACAGACGTTGGGTTTAGATAAGGGCAACTTCTAAAACTAAGAAGAAATCTGGGCTTGTAGTTGGAGCAAAGGCACAGGAAATTTGGCCACTAGGTACACAGTCTGTCAACACGCAACACCTGTACTAAAGTTCCCTGATCTCTGTAGAAGCATGCAGAATTTCCCTGTGACTTCATTTTGTCAACAATGGTCTCTCTCCTCAAAAATAAAAAAGACCCAACAACTGTAAGTTGACAGCCAAAGAAAGACACTTTCCCTGTCCTCATCACAGTGCACACGCCACTCAATTTTTCAACCACCACTTTACCACCCTCTACTCATGACAGGAGTTTGTGTTTAGATTCACTAAAGAATGCAAGAAGCGATTTAGAGAGGATACTTTTGGTGCACCTTTCTTTAAAACTTTGGGAGGGGGGGGGGGCAGAGAATTTAGAAACTTCTGAAAAATGCTGAAAATTTGGTTGATCACAGTACTCCCATTTATCACAAAATTTTGATATGATAGTTACTACAGATTCTTCCCGCTAAGCTTTTGCAGTTTTTTTCCTTGCTTAACATTCCATCACAGACGAGGTGCATATCACGAAGGTGTTGCTTAGACAACGTGCTGTCATGCTGGGACTGCTGTCGCAACACAGGCTTTAGTCCCACCCGGTCACATTATACTGATACTGGGCCAACCAGTCTTTGTACTGTTCCCCATAATGCCAGGTGTCTGGCAGGGCAGCTGCTAGATTGCCAACTGCTAGACCACAGAGGCTGTCCCATTAAGCTTTTGTGAAAACCCTTTTGACAAGAAGAGTCAAGTTTTCTTTCCAAAGAGATTTTGTGTAGCTTTGCTAGACCAACCATGTCAGTTCATATCAGTAATTTTGACTGTTCAGATACGTTGTCATCCCTTATAAACCAAAAGTGGGATGAAATGGATAAGCTGAAGAAGAGAGAATGTGGTTGTCCTGACTCTGTTACCAGGCTTGCTTCTAAATCTCGGTGATCAACTTCAGTGTTCTTAACACTATTAATAGGACATGTCTCTTAGCTGCCTTCTTGGACAAATGGGGTGGGAGAATGTGCATACCCATCACTTAGGTGAAAAAGGATATCTACCTCCTCAATTGTTAGTAACAAGTACCTGTACATATTTTAAAATTGTAATTCCAGATGTACTTTGGAAAGCAAAGATTGTTCAGATGAACAAGATGTTTCAACATGTTTAAAACTGTAGGGTACCTTTTCTTGTCTGCAGTGACAGAATTTCGAGTTCATAGCTTGCCTACATGTGCTCATTGTTAAGCTTGCTCACCTAACATATTTAGAGGAGTTAATCACACTGTATCAAATGTCGTTGGTCTCAGATATTTTTTATGGAGTTAATTACACTGACTGTATCCAATATTAAGACTGTGATTGTTGTTCTCTTACAGCCTCCACATCCTAAACCTAATTATGGCCGGAAACGGTAGCAAGATACCAACACACATAACAGAGGTAAGATTTCAACAAAAAATTTATGCAAATTGTTACAACATCATAAGCAAGACAATAAAACATGAGACATTTTTATTGACATCTTTACATAACACATTTCTGTCCAGCTAAACGCTTTATAGAAGTAGGTTGTTCAGCATCACATTGACCACACAGCTTATGAGATTAGTGTAGCCTCTAGACACTTTTCCATCTCCATACCCCCTCCCCGCCCATCCCGTCCACCATTTAACCCAATGGTAACGCAGTAAAAGACAGACTGCACTGCCATTGGGAGGCATTGGAAACCGCAGTATACGCACACCTGCACTGTGAATTATGATTTTTCAAAACATATCCGCTAATCCCTTAAGGGAAAGAACTCTTGCAATCGAAAGCTGAATCATTTCTTCGCGAGTTGCTTCCCTTTCCTGTGTTTAAACTGCCGAGACCACTTTCTGGTAATTATTCGAATGGAGTATCAGTACATGTGCTCTTTCACTTGAGAAATGCTAGATTTACTCTTCAAATTACACGCTGAAGACCAAAATGACATTGTTTCGCAAATTTACTGTGATAATGTGGATGAAGACAAGAGTATTTGTGCCTGAAAGACCCAAGAAAGTGATTACGAAGAGAAAAACGTGCCAGTCGTATACTAAACAATGTCGTACACACTGTGTAAGGAATGGCAAGGACTTTTTGATTTCTTCAGCTTCACTTGTGTTTCCATCAAAGGATTTACAAAATTATGGAACAAGGTCCAAGAAACACGGTAAGAAATGAGTTTTCTTTATTTATTGTAGTTAGTTAGCAATTTTAAATAATGTTTTTATTGTTTTGGGGGATTTTTTAATGAATTTTTGAAAAAAGGCTAAAACTGCTGCGGTCACGGGGACGGTTCGAGCTACGAAGGGTGCGTCACCATTGAGTTAAAGAGTGTATTCTGTTTTGTACAGAAATATTGGAACGGGACCCTGACAGACGCTGACCAACTATATCACAGAGGAAGTTTCAGCTGGATCAGGTAAAGGATTCCAAGTTTCATTTAGATGTTTAGAACTATAGCATTCAGAAAATTTCTTGAGCAAAATCCAAGAAAAAATGTGATAAATCACGAGCATTGTCATTCAGCATTTAATGTAATACATGGCAGTGCACAAAGTTCAGGGTCTTTTATGGAATTGTCTCTGCACCATACATGATTTTCTTTTCACGTGACGCTGGATTGTCATTTCCAGATCTGGCCTTGCAACCACATTCTGCAGCATGGTGCTAATGCTCGATGGAAGAACCATCACACCATTTGTAAAACTGCTGTCAGGCGCATCAACGTATGGATGTCTGGGCAGTGCAAGTGCTGCATAAGCACGGGAAGACTGGGGGCTGCGCCTAGAACAAAAATGGAAGCTGTGTAGTTTTTATTTTATATTTTATACAGGTTGCAGTGCATCAGCACTTCAAAGCTCTAATTCATGGGAGCCAGTCAAAAGGCAAGCTATATTTCACAGGTCTGTCCGAGAGTGGGGGAGGAGATAGGGGATGTTTGGGTGGGTGGGTGTGGGGGCAATGG
>SMGT01010267.1:442574-468014 GCA_004794575.1 Lanistes nyassanus
TGGGGTTTGGGTGGGTGGATGTGGGAGCTATAGGAGGGGGGGGCAATGGGGTTAGGGGTGGAGGGGGCATAGGTGGGTAGTGGCAGGGTTAGGGTTAGCTTTAGTCGCTGGCTGTCAGGAAGTGGCACCTCACAGGCTGTTTGTCTACAGCACACCAACAGTGGATTTAGGAATAATATTCTTTCTGATGCGCTATTCATGTGGAGATGCCACACTTGCCCTAACCATCAGGTTGCAGAGGCACTTGAATGGGCTGTTCCGCTGTTGTTCATGGAGGTAATTCTGCCATTCAACCACCTGGTGGTGGAGCTGCGCGAAGGCATAACAAGTGGCAGCTTGCTCTTGTGACAGTTGTAACTGAGCAAAGTTTTGTTGGTATTTTCTTTCTCATAACCTTGTATCGGTGTGAAATGGCATAAAACTATGAAAGCTGAACCATAAAATTGAGTTCTAGAGCTAAAAGACTTTGGCTTGAAAGGGTAGAGTTGGAAATAATTTGCAACATCATGAAAATTATTAATGCTTATTAATAAATTATATCGGTACATACATCTATTTTATAATCAAACAACACTGGTCCGTATCTACCTTATTATGCCGACGTATTTTAGTTCTAGAACCCTATTCTATGGTCCAGCACCTTTAAGGCCATTTCACACCAACTCAAGGTTATGAGAAAGGAAACCACAGATTTTTGATCAGTTGCAACTCCAGTAAAACCTCCCATACAAGACTGAAAAAGCAGCCAAAATCAGGTCTTACAATGGAGGGGTCTTATATGGGACGATTGATCATGCTGAACTGTTAATACACCTACATGTACCTTGATGGGGCGAGAAATAAATGCATCTGCATGTATATGGCAGCCAACTGCAACATGTTTTGAGACTTTTATTTACCACTGAACTACATGTTAACATAGTTTTTTTTCATACCTCACTTACTGTAATACATGAACATCTAATATGGTTTCATCCCACCACAGTGAAAGGGCCCAGGATTAAAAATAAAATATGAAAATTGTCCTGTAAAATGTCAAAAAGACTTTACTCGTATACTGGGCAAAATCAGTCACTTCTGAAAGTCCATTAGGAGTAAAGTTATTAATGGATGTCGGATGCAATATTTATTGCCAACTTCCCTTCAACGCTTCTTTGTTAGGAGTATTTTCTCTCTTTTCTAGATTTAAAGCAGTTCTTGTGCGCTTCTTGATAGATGTTGGGTCAACATTTCGGATTTCATTGCAAAAAGAACTCTCGTAACGTTTTTCTGCTCGACCAGGAGAAGTATATTGCACAAAACTGGCCACTTTCGCAGGTCAGTGGTCAGGTTAAAGGGGGAGTCATAAATGGGAGATCATTTATATAGTAAATGGTTTTCGTCAAATATGTTTGGGTTGTGGGCTGGAGGAAGTCGTATCTGGGAAGGTCTTATATGGGAGGTTTTACTGTATCACAAGAGCAAGGGACCACTTGTTACAACTTCAAATGGCTCCCCCCATCGGCTGGATGGCAGATTTACCTCCCTGAACGCTAGCACAACAGCCCATTCAAGTCTTCATGCAGGTGTGTGTGTGTGTGTTTTGAAACAGCAAAAGGTGAATAAAATGTGCAATACTACTCACTGGTGGCTTTTAGTTGACTGAGGGTTAAAGGTGACGGGATATCAAACCATGTCAAATACTGGGCAAGACATCCCACCTCTTGACCCTTCATGGAAGCTCCCGACAGGTAACGCTTCAATGTTGTCAGGTTACCTGGGAGGCCAAAAAAAAAGATGCTGAAGCCTTTGAAATCTGACAATCAGCCTGTCTAATTTGATGTGACTTAATATGTTGAACATCTGGTTAGAATTAGAATTGGCAGAAAGCGCCTGCGTGTGCACTTATATAGCATGAGGGTGGTTGTAGTCGAGCTAAACTTATACTTGTATATCATTGTGATCTGTATGCACATAATTGGAACTTAGGCCCTTTGGACACAGCCAGCAGAGAGGGGTTCCTACACCTTGTTCAAACGAGGCAGCAGCACACACTGCATATTTCGAGCTTGCTCAGTACCCATTCAAGAACCCTCATGACATGACATTACCATTCTGCCAGGTGTCCAAGCAGTCCTCAACCTGTTGAGACAGACTGAGCAGAAACTGTTGTTCGAGAAGAACTGGCGTGGTCGCCGAGCCATGTCTTTGCAGGCACTTAGGGGAGTTGTAGTAGGCCAAACACAGCTTCAGCTGCCACACCCCCGCTGTGTGAGAATGCTGACTGGACTGCTGCACCAGCTGTGTCAAACATGATTTTTGTTTATGGATGCGATTGTTGTTTACAACCATACAACAGCTGTTTCATAACATGCATGGAACATACATTGCACATAGGTAGCATTCCACAATATCTAACAGTTCAAGTCTCTGTAACAATTTCTAAAATGTTTTACTTCATCTTGTTCCCCACCCCACAATCACTACCCCTCCCCTTTCCTTAGTAACCCAGCTGCATTTATGACGAAAGTAAGGGTATTAGTGTAATTTGAAGGGGAGTTGATTACCTGCTCCAAGAAAAAATGAGGGCAAATTGCATCGGCCTTCTCCTGAACCACACACTGGTAGACAATAGTAGACAGCTCTTGCACTATCTTTGTATCCTGCACAGATGTTGAGGCTCCACTGTATTTCAGGGATATTTATGGAATGTAAGTCAACAGGTAATCTCACAAATGATTGTCTTCTAGTAACTTTGCAATCAGGTTCACAGTGCAGACAAGAATAAGCACACTCACTGAAGGCTACAACTTACCAGCTCTGCCTCGGATCCAAGAAAAAACTCTGCAAGGGCCACAATGTGGGGATCAGAAGTAAAAGATCTGATAACGTCAGGCTGAAAAGGAAAAGAATTTAGCCATTATTAAACATTACTGGATATAAGCTGATTACATGCATAAATTTCTTGAATTTGCCATTTGTTCAGAGAAAAAAGTGTTCCAAAAGACAATCTGTACTGTGATCAGTCATTTTTAAAAATCTACAACCCCCACCTAGTTTAACATATGCATAGTTAAAATTTCATAGAGATTAGGTTTGTTACTGTTTCTTCAGCAAGTTCTTGTCACATTAACAAGGAAAACACTTCAAGCTGCTCACAGACCTTTGTGGATGAGTGACTAGAGTGATCAGCAGTCAGAGACTTCGCCAACATACTGCGGTAACCCTGAAACAAAGAGTACAGTGTTTAGATCCTCAAAAACAAAAGGTATACACATACAGATGCAAAGTGCATATTAATATTAATGTATACACATACACAGTAGGTAGACAACATGAACTGTACCTTTGGATCTTCGGTGTAGGAGAGGTGGCCTGCACGCTGCTTCACACACAGCACACCACCAGTGTGAAGTATGGTCCTGAAAGACAGATACAACAAAGAACCAGTCAGAATGACAGCCTGCAGCAGCACAGATTTCATAACACAGTAGAACACCAAGTCATCAATATTCTCATCCATGTCAACAGATGTTTTAATGCAGATCAGTCATTACTAACAGTACTTGACGATGCTGCTTCTTGATAGACTGAAATGTATCAAATACTAAGTGCATCCTGCGCTGGAGAAAAATGAAGACAAACTCACTTTATTTTATCCCAGTTTTTGTCTCGATGAAAGATTACTGGCCAATATCGAGGTCCCACAACTCTTATCTGATGAAGAAAAAAGTGTGACAAATCACAAAGTAGAATTCTATGTCTGTAGACTGACGTGCACCAGATGCTCTTCTCGATGCGGAGTGCAGCTAACACTGACAAGCAAAACCGACTCTGGACCATTCCGACTACTCCACTCCATATCATTTCCCACACGTCCTTATTCCCCACCCCACCCACATGTATGGGAGGAAAAGAACAAAGCCTATTTACGGAACAAAGCTGGCATGAAGGAGACGCAAAGTCTATGCCTACCTCCTCAATTTTCTCCAGTTCTGGCAGCAGGCAGGGGGCATACACTTCAAAGCTCTCCCGATGATACTCTGCACAGTCCTATAAAACATAACACATGGAAATGTTATGGTCATGTAAATGCACAAATGTTAACATTCACATGACTGCACAGTTAAAAGAATATCCACTCACAACTACTGTAATATGAATAAGAAAAATTTAAGAGGTACTACCAATGTTTTCTTAGTAAAATTTAAAACAAAAAGAAGAAAGTTCTTCCTGCCTTGAACTTGATCTTCAGAGGAACATAGCAGGCACGACCAGAATCCACATCACGAGGGATCAAAATGCGAGGCTCTGCTGCGAGCACATACAGATGTCGAAATGCTTGCAGATGATATCTGAAAAGGTAATGAACAGTTTACACTCTTCAGAAAGTCACCAATGCTTGACAACCATATTAAAAATCTTGTTTGCTGCCCATTTCCAGCAACCATATTGCATCAGGGAAAACAACAAGATTTTGGCAACCAAAGCCGCATTTGTAAGCACTCACTTGTTGTCTGTACTAGAGATGGGAAACCTGGGGAAGAAGGCAATTAGCATGGCGCCCACAGCCTCTGGTGTTGTGCTCAATGTGTACCTGCCACATGGAAACAATGGCACCTGTGAGGCTCAAAGACTCGTATCTTTCCAAACATGGCACTGCATGTCGACAGCAATGCACTATCAACACACAGTTTTAGCAGCAAAATCTTGCATTACAATCAATCAGTCATACATGAAATTGCAGCCCTGATTTTCACAACATAAGCCTTAAGGCAGTCATTACGGTTGTCTCACCCCATATTCTCAGTCATCTTACACCCTGCAAGAAATTCTGCAAAGGGGAAAAAGCCTTACTTGCCACCTCCCAGAAAAAGAAGTCCGGTGGCCATGGCCTGAGCCAGATGTGGACCATAAAAGCCAGCACCATACGTCATTCCAACTCTCTTGCGCAGGAAACGACAAAGCCGCAACACAAACAAGTCTCCTGTACCAGCCATCACCTGGTAACAACACAAACATGTCTCCTATACCAGCCATCAACGTAAAAGCCAGCAGGAATGAATGCAATCAATGTTGTTGCCCTGTCTGATGTTATTATTGTTTGCCTCTGTTCACCTGTCGTGCATTATCTCCAACTTCCACAAAGTGGTGCAATAGCAGCAATAAGTTAAGCTCTCTTGCCTAAGTGTTTTGTAACAAAATGTGCCACGAAATTTCTCTCACAGTTAAGTTTGAAGAAGCTACAATAGTCTAAATACAAACTGGAGTTTGCTTTTTTTTTTTGATATCTAACCATTGCAAGTGATGTGAGGATAACACTCAGGCAGTTTTCCATAATGTTCTTTCCAGCCTGCTCACACAGACTTGGTGTGCTGATGATCATCATGGTCTTCTGTACGCACTTCACCTGAAATAAACCACACAGTGGAAACCGCTTATCACAAGATGCTGGGGACGGGAGAAATTACCTTTTGGTAACCATACCATGGAAACTGTAAAACATATGGCTGAGACAATGGTGGTGGAGAGAAGATAAATGTGCAGACACACACGTGGGGATGCACACACAGACACACACAATCCATGCACTAACTTGCAAAAGGAGGCATGCTAGGTCTCACCAGTGTGTCATAGGCAGCACGGTTGGCCGTCCCTGCAAACTTAAGGCCCAGGACCATACAGCTACCAGCCACAATGTTGATCCAGGCCTGGCTGCAAGACAGACTATCGATGTTTCAACAACAGCCTGGGTGAAGTACTATCACAACAAGCTATCAATTAAGCATATACATTATTAGCAACTTCCTCAAGCCCAGTTTTGGAACGATGAAGACATTCTCACACACACACATGCATGTGTGAAGAGAAGTCCTACATATGATGAGCTACCCATCATTAAAATGCGGTAATGAGGTCACTGCCATAAGGCTGTTGTACGTACGAAGAAATCGTCATGAAGTTTTTACCTCATAGTCTCATAATCTATAGACTCTTCATCTTCCTCTCCCTCTTGGCCTCTCTTAAAGGAAAACTTTCTGATGATCTGGAACAAGCCAAATAGTTTAATGAAAACTTTCTGATGATCTGGGACAAGCCAAATAGTTTAATGAAAACTTTCTGATGATCTTGGACAAACCAAATAGTTTAATGAAAACTTTCTGATGATCTGGAACAAGCCAAACAGTTTAATGAAAACTTTCTGATGATCTGGGACAAACCAAATAGTTTAATGAAAACTTTCTGATGATCTGGAACAAGCCAAATAGTTTAATGAAAACTTTCTGATGATCTGGAACAAACCAAATAGTTCCAGGGGATTATGCTTATTTCTTTTCTCTCACCTCCTTCTCTCCCACACTGGCACCCCCCTTACCCACGCTTCTCTCTCCACCCCGCCCCCTCTCCACCCCTACCCTTCCCTACCCTTTCCTACCCACCTGGCGATTGGCTGCCCCTCTTTTTAACCCTGTTTACTCACTGTCCCTTAGTCATTTTCCTGCTGTCCAGCCTATGCGCCACATCTACTGAAGCTAAGTCTTTTTCTTCTGTTTTCGTTGTTGTCGTTTTTTCGTCGTTTTTGTGTCGTCCTGATGAAGGGGTAGTGCCCCGAAACATGTAGATTGTCTTTGTCTTTGTCATGTCTTAGCTTGGTCCAGTTCCCTTGTTTTAAATTTAAGATAGAATTTACTCCAAGTGGCAGTCACCTGTTTTTCTTGCACTTTAAGGTAAATCAGGACAATGAGAACTGTGACATCTCTTGATTGTGAATATCTGTAAGTCATTTGTGTTCCAGTACAATGAAAAACCACGGCCAAAACTTCTTTTGTTGCTAACAAACCATTAACTAGTGATTCAGGCTTAGCAGGGCTTACACACACCTCTGGAATGTTGCTCTCCACCCACTCCATGCTGGGTACCACTGTGTCCCACATCACCAACCCCCTGCTCAGAATCTGCCAAGCAGATGACACCAGAAAATATCTCAAAACTGGCAATGAATATGAAGGGCTAATGTGATTTATACTTTCGTTCATAAAAGTGACCATACAAATAATGAACAAAAAATTACAACCTGGAATTGTGCAAACGGTTTAAGACAGATCCCTAAAAGCTATCACAATGGAAATTCAAATGGGTCAAAAAAGTAAGTCTTCCTTACGGTACCCGTAACAGCAGGAAGTCTGCACGAATCTGGTCTAACATGAATTGAGTGTCCGGGGCTTGCAACCATTCTGCCACAGCACTGGAAACACAGTGGTTATCTCAAACTAAAGACACAAATTTCTGAACCGCTGATACAAACACTATACCTTCAGTTATCATTCAGCACGCATCTGTCATTTGACAACACATTCAAATCCTGATCCTGAGCCAGAGATAAGCTTTTCTGAACTCCATTTTCTGTCTCACTCACACTCGTCTCTCTCTTTTCCAAGAAGCAGCGTACATTCCCCAGTGGTTAATTTCCTCGTTATACTATACCTATGAAGGAGAGATGGGAAATGGGCTTACCTGTTGCCTGTGTGGAAGAAAAGCATCCCAAGAGCTAGAGTTGCCCCTGGGGATGTTACATCCACATTGACACAATCTCCTTCCTGAAACAAACATTCGTATTGATATAATCTCATTCCTGAAACAAACATCCATACTGATACAATCTCCTTCCTGAAACAAACATCCATACTGATACAATCTCCTTCCTGAAACAAACATCCATACTGATACAATCTCCTTCCTATTGCAAACATGTTCACCTTTATCTCCATAACAACATATCCACCAGCAGTTTACATAGTGCAGGTGACAGATCCCTCCACTAATGTTAGTGTTTTTCTAAATAAATTTATTTGTCCAAAGACAAGCCACATTCCTTTCTTGCTTAACTGCTTGCTTGTTTTTTTTTTTTTTTTTGTTTTTTTTATGCCATTTTACCTTTGTAGTATTTTGAGTTTGTACAGCATTTCTTTTAAATACAAGTTTCTCCTCACTTCTCACAACCAGATGGTTCAGTTCAAGCGATCATGTTAGTGTGTTTATTTTCAAGTCTCTTATGATATGAAGTTGTATTGAATTAAAAAACATTGGGGTAAGTGGAGTTGGAATTCAGAATATGAAAACCTTCAGTAAACTGAAGACAAAAGGTATATGTGTCACCAAAGAGTTCAGAAATGTTCTTCCTACAGACTCTTTGACAGGACTAAAATTGATAGAGCTGGATATAATCAAATGCTACCTTGTGATTGGTGCCATTGCCCACATAAATTTCAAACAACCTTAAACTGGCAATTCTTGCACGCTGACTTCCATACCGCAGTTTGTGATATCATGTCCCTAATAGCCAATAAAAATTGAGAATTAACCAAACAATAAACTAAGTTCTAATTATGCTGAAAACATTACAAGAGTAAACATGTAATCTTACCATGATCAGATAGCTTGGAGATCTGAATCTCTCTCTGTAAATACCAGGCTGCAACAAACCAATTAATCGATCAACCAACCAACCAATCAGCCAGCCAGCCAGCCAGCCTACACCAACCAGCCACAGCCAACCAACCAGCCAGCCAGCCAGCCTACACCAACCAACCCAATCGATTAACCTACTCATTCACATTCAAATCAATCAATCAATCAATCATTTTAACTGCTTAGTTGTAAATGGGAATAAAGTTGTTTGGCATCTGAATGTCTTTCTGCTAAATGTTTTTTTTAAATGCAACATCTAGAACTAATATGACCCTCTACTCACCAACGGCCTCTTCTGACCCCCCACCATAAGATGGCACAGTATGTCTGCCATACTGTGGTTTGACAGGCCCACAGCTTGTTTTCCTTTCTGCAAACAAACACCCCTACCCTACTTTACAAAACCAGAACTCCAGCTTTATGCATAATATATTATTATGCAGTTAACTGATAGAGGCAAAAAATGAGGCACTTCATCTTGATCACGACATCCACTAAGTGGCAGGTTTGCTACCTTCACCTTCCCACCACAACCACCATCATTACACACTAATTAACGAACAGACTTTTTTGATATTGATCAGCATCGAAAACTGTAGGCAGTGGATAAATTAGCCTTAAAACATTAGCCAACAGATAGAACAGCCTTAAAATCATTAGCAAGCCTTCTCACCCCAAACATGACCAGCCCAAGGGCCAGGCCTGCAGCCAGTGAGTATGATTCACGGTCAATACAATTCTCCATCTCAGGACCTGGGGGCCGACCTACCAGCAAAAACACCCATCCATTAGCTTTGATGATTTTGGAAAACATTATTTTTCAGACATTTTCAACTCCATCTTGCTTAGGTTACAAGTTTATCAAAACTGTGATACACTAGATTGTTAGACATCCCACAGTCATTTCCTCTATTCAGATTAACTTTCTTCCACATCCTTATCTCCTGGCTCATGCATACTGAACTGCAGCTCTAACCTCTTGTCTCTCCACTGTCTTCAAAGTAATGGCCATAAATGTTATTACAACCAAAAAAAAAAAAAGAAAATATTAAAGGCATTTTGCATAACACACAGTAGCAGAGGTCTCAGAAATTGAACCTACAGCCGTGAGGCACTCCACATAACAGTAGCAGAGATGTGTACTACCTGTACTACCTTTCTAAGTAAATGAACCTTAGGACATTGTAAGAGGCATTCTGTCCAACACATACCTATCTCAGCCAGCAACACCTCCGCCATATGCGAGTGGCCAGTACCCTGGTACACCAGTCCCACGCCCAACACTGCAGCCACCTGCACATTGTGTGGAATGTTCAGCTCTGTGGAGGTGGGTGGCAGCAAGGCTGGTACGTGAACGCTCAGTACCTTCGTGGTGGCTAGGTCCATAGATCCATGCCTGAAACGAGAGCAGTCCAACCAACCAAAGCAAATGATGCAGTCTGTGCACTGAAAAATATGTACACGTGCATGTTGAGTACATTTTTAGGAGGCGTGTGTGTGAATGTGCAGGCATGCAAGCACATGCATGTGTGCTTGTGGATGCATGACTGTAAGACACACGCAAACAGTCAACACAAAGGAGTGAGCAAAGAGTTTTCAGGTGAGGTGATTAAAAATGTTCTGAAGACTTAAACTGGAAGCTACTAATGTAATTGCATTCATGTTAACATGGGGCCTCTATAAACTGTGACGGCAGGACAAAAGTGAAGTAATTCTATTTACTTGGCAGCAGCCAGTCCCAACAGAATTCCAATGGTTGTCATTTCATGTCCCTGCAAGTTAAAAAGAAATCAGTAAGCACTGGATTTTGTAGACAACCCAACAGCACTTGCACAGTGACAATGACAGAACGTGTAGCAACCTACAGTGTTTTACACTTCAGACAACTGCATTCATGAAAGTGAACTGTGCTCACAACAGACCTTGCTGAGGTAGTCATGAACATTGAGTGTGTCCAGATTAGGCAGATGCCCATTGAAACCCAGTGCCATCAGAAACCCTGCGTACTCATTGGTCAACTCATTGCTTTTGGGCTTGTTGTACATTATCCAGGCTGACTCCACCTGTACAACAACAACAACAAAATCTGTGTCAGTATGTCCACTTATGTGAAAAAATTTGTGTACAGATAAACGTGTGAAAAATTCAAAATAGCACGAAGTACAAGTTACCTGGGAGAAGTTGGCAATTCTCAGGCCAGCAGCCACCCCATTGTGGAACTGTGGCCAGGCAGCCATATTGGCAGGAACTTCAACTCTGGTGAGATCAACCGTAGTATTCCTGGTACACAAATATTTCAAATGAATACAAACCCTAACTGCTTCAGATAGTGTTCTGGTTCAGATACATTCTCTAGCTTCCCAAGCAACAGTCTGACAAATACTGCTACCAAGTAAATTAAACCCAGGGTACTTCAGAACCTAGACACTGTGTCAGTACTGCAGTAAGATATTACCTAGGTGGTGCTATGCCCATCAAACAGTTATTGTAAATGTACTTTAAAGGCTAAACAATGTGTGTTTCATTGAGATGCTACCTATGTGGTGCTGCCCATCAAACACAGTTACAGTAAATGTACCATACAGGATAAACACTGGGTGAGCATGGCAGTAAGAGACATACCTAGGTGGCGCTCTGCCCGTTAGACACAGTTTAGGAATAGGAAGAGCTTCAGTGGTGAGCGGAACGTAAGTACGCAAAGTAAACATTCCTCTGAAATGAAATCACAGTAGGCATAAAAAAATTGATTTAACATATTCCTTTTAAATGCACACACAAATGCATCCCCCCACCACCAACAAAAGACATGGAACATGATTGTTCCCTTGAATTATGAGGAATAGGAACATTTTCCTCCTGCTCAAATGTATACAGATGAACATTCTTCTAAAATAAAAGGCTGGACTGCATCTATACATCTGTAACAGGGACGACCGGTAGCGGGTTTATTCACTTATTGCAGTTGTGGAAATGGCTCTGTCATCCTTCCACTCTGGACACAGCAAGAAGGCGTCTTCACATCTACATGTAAACTTTATTCCCTCTCATGTCCCTGTGAGAGCACAGCGACTCAAGAACGAGTCACTGACTCAACGCTCTCTGAATCTGAATGCACTCTCCAAGCCCACAATCTTAACTGAACTGTCTACTTTTCTTCTGCTCTTTTAACCACACTCCTTGCACAATGTCGCTGACCTTTCGCCCTCGCCTCCCGCTGAGATGCTCGGTCCGCTCTTGTTCGATGGCGACCCTCACCCCCCTATCTCTCTAAGTGGCCCTACCCTTCCCTAGATTACGTCCAAGGGTTACGGCAGCCTCGGACAGTGAGACCTTGGCCCTTCCCTGTCCACCGTTGGGTCACGAAATCAACAGACACAGATACCCTTTGTTTCACTCTTAAGTAACAGACGACCAGTAAGGCACATGATGCAACTTCCCACGCTATGCCGGCTAAGAGAGTTCAGGGGCCTGGGGGTTGTGTAATCACCACCTGGCTACACATCTTACTGCTAAGACATCACAGGTGATTGTGTTTAAACATGAAAATAATGCTGTGGAATAGGAAGCAGCTTAAGTGAACAGTGGAAAGGCTTTCTATCATCTCTATAAATCACACAAAAAGGGCTAGAGCAGACCAAACTTACGACCAGCTCACTGACACATCTATAACGCTTGTTTGGCTTGTTTACCTTCCCACTGGGAGGGCCATGGTACGGATGCAAATAGAGTACAGGTGGCGTTCCTGCTCTTCTATAAAGTCATGGTCGCTGACCTCTGGCCGTTGCACAATAGCAATGCGTACAGGATGTGCTGACTGTAGCATGCGTCGTACTTCTTGGATGCGGAGATCCTCGCTCCACCGAAGTGACAGCAACTGCGGAACAGAACAACGAAAAGAACAATTGAAAGTCATCAGAATGGATGGTCATTAGTGTCTCATCTTGGTCCTTAATGATTTGAGATATGCACAATCTCTCAGAACTTTCCACAATTTGAAATGCCTATAGCTGCAGCATCCCTGATTTATAGACACAGGAATAATGAATGACAATGAGGCCTGGAAGCAAGAAGCAGAAAATGAATACAGTGAAACCTGCCTTGTGACAACACCCTTCATTCCACCCTACAGTGTTCCTAGCTGACACGAGAAGTGCTTTTTCTTAAGACGTTTTTTTAAGAAGTGCTTTTCACGTTCCCAAAACATGCACAATTACAAGAAGTGCTCTGAAGTACAGTACAAAAATGTATCTAACAATGTGAAGAAACTGCCACAAAGCTAATCCTATAAGTGTTCTCTAGTTTGACTGCCTGACACCACATGTGTTTCCCAACACAAGGTAAGATTTCAGTCCCACGTCGATTTATTTATATCTTTGTAGACTGTCTTTCTCTTCTTGACATATTTTGGAGCAGCCACCATTCTTCCATTCTTCAACTTCTAAGTATAATTCCACTGCAAAGGCACTGTATGGAGCTTGTGGGATTGAACTCTTGGATGAAGTCACGCGTGAACAGGAACGTAAAAAAAAAAAAGTGGGTGGGTGGGTGGTGGAGACCCAAAAAGTATGTAAAGTTGATGGTTGGGACACGTAAAGTTGAAGTTTTGTCCCCAAAATCACTGTTCCTGTACATGTTTGGCAGGTGACTGGTAGTCTAAAGTGATTTAGTGCTGAAAACTAATCCGTGCCGATCTTAAGGATCCCAAGACATCAGGTGGCCGCTCATCTTGGGGGCTGCACAAGAGTTTTCCTGTAGATTCTGTTTTATTTTTGGTAGCCCTCCATGTCACTGCCTGCTTCAGGCCAACGTGTGCACTACTGAAGGACAACGTGTGCACTGCTGAAGGACAACATGCATACTGCTGAAGGAAGTGTGTACTGCTGAAGGCCAGCCCAAGTTTGACAGCTCACCTCAGTGTCCATGTGCCCCATGCCATCCTCATCATCGTCTTTCGAGTTCCCAGACTGTGAGACAGGGTGGCCAGGTGGGACAGGCGGCTGATCTGGCTGCCAGGAAGGATTCAACAGCAGCTGGCACAGATCCTGTCGTCCTGTGTATGTGTGTGTGACAAGCGTGTCAGACCTTTTCTATCTACGTCTCTATGCCATCTTCATAAAGCAATCATTTTACTTGATATTTCACATTCAACAGCAATGGCACAGGCCCTGCCATCCTGCCTGCCTTTTCCATCTACATTTTTATGCTATTTTCGTGACGAGAAAAGTTTAATCAGATCTTCACAGCCTAGAGGACCTTGAAATATGTTAGATCTAAAATAACTTTTTTTATGGTGCCAACAATAAATTTCTTTTGATACATTCAAACTAAACACAAAGACCAAATGACAAATATGCAGGCACTAAACAGCATGCCGAAGGATTCCTCTTTTCAAATAATTTGGCATACTATCTAGGTGGTGGTGAATGAACAATCACGAAAAGCATCAACAAAAACTAGGAATTGTGTAAAAACTAGACACTAAAGCTGTACTCATTCAAGAATGAAAATTCTAGAGAGAAATCTCCCCACCGATTAGGTTGTACTCCTTCTCAGACCAGTCAGACGGAGGGTTACAACGGCACTGCAAGATTGCTTCCTTCAAAGGCAAAGACACCCCAACAGGAAGGCAGTTCAGATCTTGCTGGGTTATGCCTGCGAGAAATAATACACAAGATGCTACACCTACCAAACTGCACGTTATGTTTCTATAGTCCACATTCTTGAGTTCAAAGCTTTTGTTTGAAGACCGAGTTGAAAGCAACACTTATGAAGATATTGCCTAGTGCCCCAGAAGCTGTTTAGTGGTTCATTATAATATTCAAGCCAGAGGTATTTCAGTCAACCAATTTTTTAAAAATCATCATGGAGACTAAGTATGCTGCTACCCTGTAAATAAACGTAGTCAGAAGGTACACCTTACCCAGGAGGGTCATAGCAAGCACCATTCGCTGGGCGATATTGCCTCCTATCGGACTGGCTTGGAAACTGCGTGACAGGGACAGATCAGCAGTGGGGGCCCTATGACCTGGATTTTTTAAAACAAAACTTGGTAAGGACCAAAAAAGCAAATAAGCTGATCAGTATCTTCAATATGCTGTAGACTCATTCAAATGTTTTCTGTACAATGCCAATAGGTAAAATGTACATTTACCAACATATCTCCTAGCCATAACATTTGAGTGTTATGAAGAGTCTGTTCCCACCTGCTGGGGCCAGTCTGCGCAGACATCTGTCCACAGCTTGCTCTGTTGAAATCTCTTTGTTGAACAACACAGCATATAGCTGGAAAAGTACGTGATAATGGTTATGTGGGTGAACTCGAATTCCCAACATTAACTATTGTTAAATTGATTATGCTTATTTGATAAAACTATGTTTGAATTATCAGCATGCATTGCTGGTGTGCAGTATCAATTCATTCAGGGTATGACAGGCTTTTGTATACGGAGGATCACATTTTATTATGACTTTGGCTCTCTAGGTTGTAACTACCTGAGCAAATAACCTGAGATAGATCAACACAGTGTGTGTGAAAAGACAGGCATAAAGCTAGAGGCAGATCTAGCTAAGAAACCATTTAGATCAGCCCACCAAGAAGAAAGATGGGGAGAAAAATAAAAACCCAATCACTAAGCCAGGTTACCTTCAGAAATATCATCATTACTACTGGTGTACAGGGTTGGGTAAGGAGCGAAGTCACATGCTACAAATTGCATTTTGCTACAAATTTAAGTAGCATGTAGTGTAGTTGTTAAAAACTTTCTGCAAAGTAGTGAAGTATGTAGTGAACTACAAATTCTTCTGTAGCTAATAGCAAAATGTTTTTGCTACAGAAATTTCACTACATCCACTACGAAAAAACTTGAGTGCAGTGTCCCTTATGTTCAGTCAGTCATGAATTGTGGCTGTGCCCTTTGAAGGCTTTTGACTGAGGCTTTCGCAAGATCTTTCAATGTTGAAAGCAACCAGGTACAGAATCTGGCGAAAGAACAAAGGGATGCAACTGCCCACACAGAGCAGCTGACACCACCGCCAGTGGAAGTACTGTGGTAATGTAATGTACCTGGCCACAGCAGGAAACAACACTCCTCCAACTGAGGTCACACAGTGACAAGTTGCCAGTGTGGCTAGAACCTATATGCTCCATCGTCCAAATATTTTGTGAGTTGCTGAAGGGATGGGGAGGGGAGGGCAGAGAGATATGGCCAGGATGCCAGACGATGGTCAGTGGAAATAAGGGAAGACCGATGCCAGCTGACCCTTGGTCTATTTATGATGGGAACGGTCATTGTCTGGGAGGCCACCTGCAGAGTGGTTGGTGAATAGTGATAAGGGGTAGAAGGGTCAGAACTCATTTGCAGAACTGCCTCCACAGTCTTGTAGACAGAACTGAAGCTGTCAGCCACTCAGCCGACGCTTATATTGCTGAGTTCCGTGAGCCATCGCTACCTAAATATGTGCTTAAACCTCTTGTCTGCACAACCCTGTTACAAATGCAGAACAACTTTCATAGTTTCAAATTTTGTTTATCCATATCTTGAGTCTTTTACCTTTGTCAAAGAGAATAACAAATTTTAGATTTTTCAATGCAAAAAGCCAGTATGTAGCAGAACATCCAAAAGTTCACTTACAATTTGAAACTGCATATTCAGGTCATTTTGTTTCTACATTTCTACCACACCATCAATCTTCACCTTCACTTCAAGTTTTATATTGCTTACGGCTGGCGATGGCTCACCTAAACTTTCTCTCTCTCTTTGTGCAAGGACAATTTGTAGAAAATTCAGTTCATCTTTGCAAATTGCCAATGAGCACATTTGGAAAGTAGTGATAAAGTAGTGCACTACATTTTTTTAAGTATTCAAAAAGCAGTCACAACTTTTTTTTTAAAGTAGCAAAATTGTAATGAACTAGAGTTTTTTTGAAGTCGGGATAAAGTAGTGAAATAAAATTGTAATGAACTAGAGTTTTTTTTGAAGTCGGGATAAAGTAGTGAAATACAATTTTTCTCAGTAGTGAACCCAACCCTGTTGGTGTAACATCACTAAACTTGCAATCAAGAATGCTCACTGAACACTTAGAAGCCATGTGAGATATAGATTAGAAAGCTGAAATCATATGGCATTAAACGAAGCATGATTCTCAGACATTGTGATCACGTCAACCCAACACAGTTACAAATGGGCCTCAAGCATACATTTTGGACCATATCACAACCTTTCAAATTATGATGTCTATGAAACTGATTAAACTGAATTTGTACAAATTCATCTCTATTGAATAAAGAAATTTATCTCTACTTACACTCTTATACCTTAAACGTATGGTTGAAATGTGCATGGTAAAAATGGAATAAAACTTAGATCACAGCAGAAATAGGGTAGGTGGGTGAATGGGTTGGTTGGTGGGTTATTTAGATGGGACACCTCGCGGTGATTTCGCACTATGGGGGATGGGGTCCTATTACTAAACTATGCACTCAAAGAACCACCAGAATGATGGCTGCAGTAGGATGTCGAGTGGCGACAGGCAGTTTTAATGTGTGGGAAGATTGCCAAATGGAGTCTGCACAAAGTTTAACTCCAGGAAATAATCCTTGGCCACACTTGCATCCTAATGCCGACAACCACTCTTCCCCCCACCCCACCTCAAAAGATGCCATCAAAGCTGATCTGCATATTTTCCATTAGCTTGAAGCATCTGTCGAATGTGGACTGAAAGATGTTCATTAGAGACTTTGAACTCTACTCACCGCCATTTTCATAGGTTTTCATTATTCACTGTCACAATTTCCCCACCAACCAACCGCCCACCTTTCACCTATCTGTAGTGGCCCACGCACACCAAAGAGAGTAAAAAAAATAAGAACAGGACAAAGGTAAAGCTAGCTTGAGCATAGCAGAATTTTGAGTAACTGTATAGAGGAAATCTGCATTTTAAAAAATCACTGCTCTAACATGTTTTCAGCAGAAACAAAACTTTTTGGCAGCTTTGACCTATTGGAGCAACACAAAACTGCTGAATGCAGAGAATTCCAGGCTCTGAAAGAAACAGCATCCTGACGTTTAGAAGCCAGTGGTAAAAACAAAGTAACTGAACCAAGTATTATAGAGCAACAGATAAAGTCAACACTTTTAGGCTTGGTCTGTGTTTGTCTATAATACTTACTCTGATACTTTGATTTTATCCCAAGCAGCAGCTGCTTGTTCATATCAGTTATTCATAAGTTGGGAATTTTTTTGGTTTGGGTGGGTTCTCCAGAAGGAACATTTCAGCTAACAAACAATATGAGATAGAGGCATACCGAGATAATATTAACTGTGGAACAACAGACACAAGGGATGTACAGAAGAGGTGGCTGGGGAAGGCCACGCAGATTCTGGTAAATCCAGTCCAAAACACTAGGTGCTTGTCGAGGGAACACCTGGGGATACTGCATCTTGCTCAAGTGTTCTGCCATCATAAAGGCATCATCATACAGTCAATAATATTAATGGTGACATCACTTTGTTTACAAGGGGGAATTTACAACATCAAAGGAAAATACATGGAAAAAAAAAGCTGTTTAGTATATTTAAATGAAGAATTTTTAGAACTAAATAAAAAAAAACCACAAGGGGTCTGTATCCTTAAAACAGTTCACAAACAGGACAATCTCTTTAACCATAAAATCTTAAAAAGAACATAAAATATGAGGGTGGGGTATGTAACAGAGAGGCTGAATAGGAAGATTCTGTGCAGCAGAGTTATCATAGACGTGTAAATCTTTTTCTAAGGGCTATGTAACTCCTTGATAAGTTCTCTTTACTCTACAGTCTATATGTATATAATACAGATAGATGTATATGATACCGATATATATGATACCTATGTATATGATACAGACATGTATACGATACAGATATATATGATACCGATATATGTATATGATACTGATATCTGTATATGATACATATATGTATATGATACCGATATATATGATACTGATATCTGTATATGATACCAATATGTATATGATCCCGATATATATGATACAGATATTAGCATATACCAATATGTGTATATAATACATATACACATATGATCCCAATATATGTACATGCTACAGTTATGTGTGTATAATACAGATCCTGGCAGCCACAAAAATGTTGCATAAGCCTGCTGGTCTTACCTTCTGTTACCTGGCTGATGTCATCGTGCAAGTCAAAGAGTTGTGGGAAATCACGACAGTAGAGATCGCTGTAGGAGTGACAGAGCTGGTCCCTGCAAGACGTACTTTAGTGAAGCAGCTTCTCACAAAATGAAAATGTAGCAACGACTTTAGTACTGCTACTGCCATGCTGTACTACAATCTCTAGAGTAACTGAACGAAAAGATGGAGAAGTAAGCCTCCAACAGACCATCATCTAAACTGACCTACCTGGAAATCTGGTACAGCAACGGCGCAAGTGATTCCAACTCTTCATGTAGCAACACATTCAGCTTCAGCTCCTGCACAGTTACACATCATCACCACCATCACCAAACCATCATTACAACGAGCACCACCACTGGCGCTGCCACCACAACCCCCAGCGTTCCCATAATCATCACTGTCACCATCACCACTCCCACATCCACCACAATTTCCACTGCCGACAGCACGACCACTACCACATCTCAGAAAATCTTGAACATCCTGACCTCATACACTAGGTGCAAAGCCAGCAGAATGGCTGGACAGTGCGGGAACAGCAGCGCAGCAGTGTCTATGGTGCAAGGTTTGGAGTACGTAGAACGGTCAGGAACCGCAGGGCACTCCTCCAGACCAAGGCTTCCTGCTGTTTCATTCAGCACATATGCATGATGAGCAGAGTTCAGGAGATATTCCCAGTCCTGAAGAACACATGCCTTTCATGTAAATGTTCAGTGAAGTTATTCCTCAAACAAAACTGTTGGAAGACTGAAAAGACATGCATAATCCTGCTAGGCAAAAATGTTACAACGTGAAGGTATACCCCCCCCCCAACCCCCCAGAAACCACAAACCATAAAAATCCACAGTTCATTTGTCTTAAAGGTACAGCTCTTATCCTTGTAGATGTTAACTTAAGATCAGGGCTAAGATGAATATCTGTTCGCCCCACAAGAAGTTGCACATAACATACAGAGGCCAGACAATCTTTACGACTGTTCTTGCAGCTAAAAATGTTGACAAGAAATGCAAATTTCTTATCTAAATTTGTGTTTCTTTAACAATACTTACCATGACCCAAAGTGCTAAATTCTCATTTGGCGATCCCCAAATCGCACCCTAAAAACAAAATCCACCCAGGCAACCCTGGTAAGACCCCTCCACGCATGCGCACACGCTGAGCTCCCCGTGCGCACAGCTCACTGACAGGTTAAGCTGACTTTCTCTTGCCAGGCAGAACCATCAGCGGGGAGGAGGGTGGGTCTATGATGGGTCATGGTAAGTATTGTTAAAGAAACACAAATTTAGATAAGAAATTTGCATTTTCTTGTCACAATACTGTACCATGACCCAAAGTGCTGAGTCAGCACAAAAAGGAGGTGGGTGAATCCTCCAAGAACTTACCAGGGTAAAGAGGACGGTGATGACCACCGGTGCTGGGTGACAACTGGCGCTGTCACTCCAAACAAACCGTCCTCACGGCGGCCGGAGAGATCCCGTAGATAGTGGTTTATGAACGGGTCTTCCGACCGCCAGTATGCCGCCAGCATGATATCCTGTAGGGGGTGTGACTGTGAAGCAAATGTAGCAGCCCACGCCCTCACTTCATGTGGACGGTTGGCGGAGAGGGGGAGAGGTGAGTCTGATCCCCCCCGTGTCGCCATGGAGGCATACGCCCGCTGGACGACGGTATAAATCCAGCGCGAGATGCTGCTCTTGGAGATGTCTCGCGTGCGGCCAGCTTTCAAGGACAGGAATAGGCGTCTCTGGGAGGCTGCCCCTAAGTGGCGGGTCCGACTTCTATACTCGAGTAGAGCCCTGGAGGGACAGTTGAGGCAATCGGGCTCCGCGGGGTCCAAGATTGCTGACAGGGGCAGGATCCTGACTGCGGGTGACGGGTCGCCGGGGCGCTGATTTTTGCTAAAAATTCGGGCAAAAAGACTAGCAACCACGAGCCATCGTGTCGCCGGCGAACGTCCGCTTCTAACCCGGATAGGGCATGTAGTTCGCTGGCCCGGCGGCCAGAGGCGAGGGTGATCAAGAAGGCGGTCTTCAGGGATACGCCAGGAAGCGAGGCCTGATGCAGTGGTTCGTAAGGCGGTAAGCGGAGGGCCGCTAGTACGAGAAGAGGTCCCAGGCGGGGACCCGGCGTGGGGCGCGAGCCTGGGACAGGGCGATGCCTTTGATCACGTCCGCGATAAGTGAGGTGTCACCGCGTAGAGAGACGCCCAGTTGCTGGAGGGTGGAGAGGACGGCAGCCTTGCGCACCCTCACAGTCGATACAGGTGGCTTTCTGAAGCCATGAAAGACAGGTGGTTGGCGAGATCCACCGCCCTGGGCCTGGTTGGGTCCTTCCCATGGGACCTGCACCAGTGGACCCACCGACGCCAGTGGGCGTCGTAGACCTTGTTGGTGGAGCTGCGGCTTGCCGGACCGTGGCTGCAGGAGAGTTCCGGGGGTGATGCGCAGCGGAATGGGTTCTGCGCTGCTTAGTCGCATCAGGTCTGGGAACCATGTCTGTGCTGGCCAACGCGGAGCGATGAGAATCAGGCGGGGGCGTTCGAGCTCCGCCTCCTGCAGTACGCGGGGAAGGAGGGGCAAGGGGGGAAAGGCATACGCTTCTACGCTTCTACGCGGGTTTCTTCTGGAGGGTGGCCAGAGGTAGTTGGTGCCTGTGCCTGTCAACCGCCAGAGCGGGCGGGAGGACAGGTCGATTCCCGTTTCTCCAGACAGCGGGAAAACAGACGTTCCAACGCCTCTTCCGTCAGCACCGACAGCCCCTCGCCGGGGTGGCTAACAGCCCCAGCCTCCCCCCCACCCGCTCCGAGAGCAGCGGGAGGGGGATCGACGACTGGTGGATGCACCCGTGGGTCGAGGGGTGGTGTCACAGTCTGCACGTCCGCGCCTCTGGACGGTGAGCGAGACACCAATTTGCCGAGGGGGGGAGCAAGCGCCGGCTTGTCCGCTCCCTGCGGCGCGAGACCCAGTGAACGCCCCGCTGGTCCCGAAGGAGCCAGGGGTTGTACCTCCCCAGCGGGTCCCACAGTGGTAGCCGCCGCGCTACTCTTTCGACCATGCTCTCCCCGGTGGGAGGGAACCTCTGACCACGACGAAGAGTGCGAGGTAGGACGCACTCTATCCCCGGCTGGGAACGTCGGTTGTGATGACGGCGGCTGGGCGCCGAGCGGCCGGAAGTTGGGGAGGCGGAGGCGAGGGACGAAGGTCCGAAGAGGTCCGGCAGAGGAATAGGTAGAGACACCACGGCAGCTGATGTCACGGTACGCGGCGGTGACGGTGGAAGGTCCGCTGGAGGTAATTGTAGCGGCAGGTATCCGACGAACAGAGTCTGGCTTACGGCGGTCTGAGTTGCGGTGCCGGCGGGAGGTTCCATCTGAACCGGAAGCGGGCAGGGACTCACGCGGCATGGTGGGGTAGTTGAAGAAACCAAAGTCCGGTGGACAGCTAAATCAGCTACTCCGTGGCTGGTGAAGACGTATTTGTTTACAAAACTAAATAACGTCACAACCTGTAAGCAATAACACAAGGCAGTTGCAAGCAGCGTGAGTATAAGGAAGTAGGACACGCAAGGTGAACCCCAGAGACGTGTACCCCTCTTTAGGCCGCTAGCCGGCACGACAACCAAAGGGCGCAAAAGCGCTAAGTTTTATCAACGTCAAAAGTGAGCGTAAGACAAGGCAGACACAGAGGAAAAATAGATATCACTTCCCTCAAGCAACGTCGTAGCTGGCCGCAGAGGTTTGATTGTAGGGATCACTGGCAAAGCCAAACGCTGAAGCAGACGGGCAGGCGGTAAGCGGGAGCTCACAAGGCATGACCGGTCGGCAGCAGCGCTCAAGAGAAAGTCAGCTTAACCTGTCAGTGAGCTGTGCGCACGGGGAGCTCAGCGTGTGCGCATGCGCGGAGGGGTCTTACCAGGGTTGCCTGGGTGGATTTTTGTTTTTAGGGTGCGATTTGGGGATCACCAAATGAGAATTTAGCACTTTGGGTCATGGTACAGTATTGTGACAAGAAATAGTACCTTAATTCCCCTTGGGTAGGATATAGCACTCACAACCTTAGGAATGTATGCACTTCACATGAAAGGTGTGAAGACCAGTGGTGAAAACAATCAGGATCACCAGCCAAGCATGGTTTAACTCTTAACAGTTTGCTCTCTTGACCACTGATGTTAAAAAATCGACCCCATGGTTACCTTGTTTCTATTTAAATCATGTTAAGCTTTCTCACTTAAAAAGTTTTCTTTCTTGCTAAGTTATCATTAAAAATTATTAAAGTTTGAAAGTTTGTAACTTAAATGTAACAAATTCAACACTTTTGTGTTTTTAAACCACCATGAGGTGAGGCTATACCGTGATTCATTCATAAGTCATTTGGGATTTCTGATAAGGATATCGAGAAGGAGATGGACGATGAGAATATTTCACCAAACCTATCATAGTGGGACCACGACACTCAAACGTAAGCCTTTGTTTACTTCTTATTGATCACATAATTCCTCAATAGAAAAAAAAACCTTTAACATTTTGTTACCCTTACTTTTTCAAAATTCTGATTTGTTTTTGTATCCTGGCAGCTTTTATCCACTTTAAACTTTGTGCATGTGTGTGTGTGTGGTTCATGTTATCCACTGTTATTATGTTGTGGATGCTGTAAATAGCTTATGAAAGAAATGTCATAAGGTTTAGAAGAAGCAAAACAAATTATTCATGCTGTTAGTTTGAGGCATTTTCAGTGTTATACTTATTTGTTTTTTTAAAAATTACTTTACCATTAGATTTGGTAATTACAACATTGACAAGGGTCTCAGGGTCCCAGAGGTTTTTATTTTTTTACTCATGCAGGGAGCCAGGCATGCATAATTTTTTATAATTTAATCAAACATATCTTATTTCCTGACTTGTTTGGATTTATACATTTAAACTTTAGGCTTTTACTTTAGTTTTATTTAAAAGTAGGCCATCTTATCATTCTGGCTTTGTAAAACAACTGTATAAATCATTCCCTGATCCTAAGCCATACAAATCCCCAAATGAGTGTGTATCATTGACCAGCAGTATCTCAGGTATCTGAGAAGAGAATGTAACAAAATTAGGATGTTGGAGTTGCATGGAGATTCAGAATATGGTATCAGAACTGGTGTAACTGAAGACATAAAAACGTTTCCTTCTTTGTGACTTTACATTTTTACTTTTTGGGGACTCTGCATACACTCGTCCTTTGTGATTTAATTATGATTTCCAGTACTCCATTTGTCCTTTTACTGTATTACTTCAAAAGTACATTCATTTTCCTTTATTTTGATGTATACCAAGCTCAGGTTAGTCATATTTTTTACCTTGAAAAACAAACATTTCATGACAAGCCCATTCCATGCAAGTAGTCTTCCTTTAAACCATGAACTGTTGAGTTAATGACATTTCACAGCCTGGAGTCACAAGAAAGAAGAAATCTTCTACCAGGACAGCAGACAAGTTCACAGGAATCCAAGAAGCCAACCTCGTAGGCGGCAAAGGCTTCCTGTAACTCTACTCAGGCATGTAAACAAGATTCGAGTTTCGTCACAAAAGGAAACCGATTTATCTAATCCGTCTCAATCAACGTCTGGCAGGTAACACTACAATGATGTTCTCTGAGTCTGGTCCAATCAGGTACCAATGAGGATCCAAGACATCAAACAGCCCAACAAAGCTAAGATTATCTTTGACAGAATCCAACACGAGTCCTTCCTGCTCGAATATTTCTGAGTGACTGAATGAGACCCATGCTATCATGATATATCTGGATCATGTGACAAAACTGTGTTGGTTGGATAATGCTGATTAGCGATATGGCAATCTGCAATGGGGTTGAGATAAAATCCAGGTTTTGGCATGAGGTAATGAAGTAAAAACGTCTTTAGTTTTGCAGGGTTTTACAGGCAAGAATTTACATTGTTCCTATTGGAACAGTGAGTGAATGGAGAGATTGCGACATGTTCATAGTTCCTTGTCAAGGGAAAGCAAAAGTAGATGCACGTTTCACTGACAGTCTCGTCCACACTGTGTGCATATTCTTATTAAATTATTCTTGAAGTACTGCCACTTCCGCGGCAGAGTCACAAGATACAGTTATCCATGCTCTGCAACCGATGAAGTAGTGACTTTAAAAACTTTTAAAACCGAAAGTTGTTCGCTAGTAAGGGATGACACTCGTATTTTACAATACATGAATCATTTCTCTTTAGACTTCCTTCCCTTGGACCACAAATTTACATAGAGTTCTTTGCTCTTGAGCACGCTACCTTGTTCATTCAGAAGAAGACTTTAAAAATCAGAACAATTGCTGATCAGTTTTATCAGGATTAAAACTATTTCTTTGTGTGCTTGTTGATGCCTTTTATCCTAGATAAACTCCTGGCATTTATGGATAATTTCAAACAAGAACAAATGAGGACAGAGCGCTATAAAATCGTCAAACGACAACCCCAACAATGTACTGGCAGCGCTAGACACAACCGTATGCTGACGTATGCAATCAAGGGAGCCTATCGTACCCATACACGTAGCAAAGAGAGAGTCGAAAGTAAGGAACGTGGCAGATCTTCAAAAAAAGATCTGCCATCCCTTTCTTTTAAACGACCCTAGTCTTCACACGGCTAGCCCCTGGTGTACCACGTGTGCATACAGCGAATCCCTAATTTATATCGTCAGCTCGCTCACTAAGCGTAAACTAACAATTGGGATTCGACACAAACACAACATAGGACAATTACATGGAATCCTCAGGGTGCACAATATAATCAAACAAGAACAAATGAGG
>SMGT01010267.1:479774-497487 GCA_004794575.1 Lanistes nyassanus
AGGTGTATTGAATGGAGGGGTGGAAGTGTTGTATGTACTGGATGTACTGCAGTAACTGTGGCTCCGGGAGGGAAGTGGCGCCGAGACCATCGTCAATGTAGCGTCTGTACAATTTTGGTGTGGGGCCCGTATAGCTGTTGCGGATGTTGTGTTCTAGCCAGCCCATGAAGAGACAAGCATAACTAGGGCCCATTTTGGTGCCCATCGCCACGCCGCTAATTTGGTGGAAACACTGGCCGTCAAACTCTAATCAGAGTGTGTGTAGGAGGGTGGGGGTCGCTGCATGCGTGGAGGAAGAAAGACAGTGCGGTTAAGCCATCAGTGTGGGGTATGGATGTGTATAGGGATGTGACGTCAAGGGTGAAGAGGAGAGTGGGTGTGAAAGTGTGGGAGGAATTGAAGTGGTCCAGGAGTGTGAGAGTGTCTGTTGTGTCTTTGATGTAGGTGGGGAGCGACTGGACGATGGGCTGGAGTATAGTGTCTAAATAATGGGAAATGTTCTCTGTGGGGCAGCTAGAAGCAGAGACGATAGGACGGCCAGGGTTGTTAGTTTTATGTATTTTTGGCAGCAGATTTTCTGCCGAGAGACAATGGAGGAGTAGGAAACAGAAGAGTTGGGGGAGGAAGAGCCAAGCACCCGCTTGCGGGCCTCGGTGAAGGACAACTTGCCCTCCACAAGGACCTGCTGGATGGCAGACTCCTCCTTTCACAGAGGACAGTCTCGGGAAGTAGATGGATGGTCACTATCACAGTTTAATGTAACAATATGCGTACCAGCTGTAGGTAGTAGGTAGGTTAGTGAGGGGCATATAGTACAGTTTAGGAGAGGATATGGGATATTTGACAGGGCTGGGAATTGACCTGCAATGCACTCAGTTAACTATAAACATAGAAGCTGTAGTTCCCAACATGCACTGTCCACATGCCAATCACACGCACATCTGCACATACAGAGCGTGGGAAGTTAACAGTGAATACATAGGTATATAAACTTTAGTGGGAATTAATAGACAGAGGATTAGACAGACTGATGAAGCAGGATAGTCTGAGAACTATGAATATCAACTGAGTTTGTAAAGCTTGGTGGTTCATCTTGGCTTTTGGGGCTTTTGTGAGTTTTGGACGATGGATTGGCCGGAGTACCGGGACCGGGGATGGATGTCGAGGATTTGAAATAAAAGAATTGAACTGCGACGAAGTGCTGGTGTTCTTTTGGCCACGGACGTACGGGTGACTGAGACGAACATGTCATCTCCGGTTTGCTGGTATCATGACAATGGTACATTTGCTTTCTGATGCCGTGACGCCCGCACAACGCTACATTCGTGGTGTCGTGACCATTCAGGATCGACATAATATTACATTAAGCAGCGACAGGGGTTGGGGCAGTCAGAAAAGGAGTGGTCAGCGGCTCCGCAACGTGAACAAAGAGGGACAGATTTGCAGGTTTTCATGCAAGTTTTTGTGCCATGGCCGAAGCAATGGCACTGAAAACAGCAGAAAGGGTTGGGAACATACAGAGAGACATTGACCTTCAGATAACCAATAGACAGACAGAGGGGAGTTTAGGAAAGCAGAAAGTAACAAAGTAGGTGTTGGTGGGAAAGACCGCCCCATTACTCTTGCAAGTCATGCGGCGAATGTTCATCATCCCCTGGGATTGAAGCTCGGTCTTGATGTTGAAAAGATAACTCCAACAAAGATACTTTCTTTCGGCCCTCTCTTTGCTACATGTTTGGGTATGGTAAGCTCCCTTGGGCTATGTGTGAGCGCTGCCAGTATCTTTGTTGGAGTTATCTTTCAATAATTTAAGCGCTCTGTCCTCATTTGTTCTTTATTAATTATAATTTGCACCTTGAGGATTTCATGTATTTGTCCTATGTTGTGTTCGTCTTTGAATCCTAGTTGTCAACACACGCTTAGTGAGCGGGCTAACTTCATTAACATGGATTCTCTGTATGCACATGTTGTGCACCAAGGGTTAGCTGTGTGAAGAATAGCGCCGTTATAAAGAAAGGGATGGCAGATCTTTTTGAGGATCAGCCAAGTTCCTTTCTTTCGGCCCTCTCTTTGCTATGTGTTTGGGTACGGTAAGCTCCCTTGGGCACAGGTGTCTGCATACGGCTATGTGTGAGCGCTGCCAGCATCTTTGTTGGAGTTATGTTTGCTTTTACTAAAACAACCAACCAAAAATGAACAGTCATTCCAGAAAACTGTCCATCTATGGGGGTGGGGGGGGATTTGGTACTAAGCCTGTCAGCCACCACAGTGTCTGTCTAAAACTACTGTGCAGCCTATAATGGGTTAAAGAGGCAGAGGAGAGACAGAGATTCTTCAGGAAAATGTGTCAGAAATTGATAGTGGACAGAGTCAGGACCAGAAGCTGATGAAGAGCACTGAGGAAGAGCTTGTGTGAGTTCAAAAAGAGAAAAAAAGGAGACTGTACAATTCACAGAGGAGGAAAAAGATACAAGGAGTCCAGTCACAGCGGTGCTAAAGCTGTCAAACAGAAGGAGAGTAATGAGAGAAGGAAGAGTTGGGTTGCATCTCACAGGTGGCCAAGAGAACACGAGGAGTGCCTCCCCAAAATCTGACATATATGTCCATACCATGGAAGAAGGGGCATAGACAGTGTCACGGAAATGTGCCATGAAACCAATGACCATGGAAGAAGGGGCATAGACAGTGTCACGGAAATGTGCCATGAAACCAGTGACATGTAGTGAGTGGGCTAGTCACTTATTGTGAGCTTTTACTAGCAGTATTTTTAGATCACTGAGAGACGGTCAACCCGCCTGTATAGGAAAAGACGCGAGCGGTTTTTAGAGTTAGTAAACGATTGACGCCAAGAGAGTAGTGCCAATGACCTGAAAGGACCATGACAGATGGACTTTTGAGTGAGTGCCCAGACACCCGAGCGGAGCCCTTCATCGGCGCTGGAAGGCTGAGAGCGTGTCGCCTGATTTTTGTGTAAAAACCCTCTGGGACTTTTTCCTATATTTCTGTAATCACGTGTATTTTGTGAAAGTATGATACCATAGTAATGGGTGCTCGTAGGGTTTTTGTTTTGTATGTTCTGAGGGTAGTCATCGCCTCCTGAACAGTGACATAACCTCCAACCCCACCCCAAAGGTGGATGTGTAAGATAGCACTGGCTGTGACACAGCCATGGTGACTTCAGTGCGTGTGACCTATGTTGTGACTGACAGCTCCAGTGAACAGCTTAAAGTTCGTACCACACTACCACTAGAGTGGAGGAGAGAAGATTTTTCCCAAGTGAGAGATCTGTTGCGGGAGCTTGTGTTGAGATCCTTCGTAGACAGACACTTCGTGATAGTAAGTTTTGTGACGTTACTTTGATATCCCTTGTGGATTCTGATGTCTGACACAACTTTGATATCCTTTGTGGATTGTGATGAACATTAAGTCTGTGTGATGCAACTTAAAATCAAGAAAAAGTGAAGAACACAAAGAAGGATCAATGGTGGAAGTATACCCATCCCCGATATAGCTTGAAACACCACCCCACATGGGGTAATGTTATTGAAATCACCCTAAAGAAGAACAGAAGGGGGAGTTAGTCTACCAGATAATTCAATTTGAACAAGTTCAGCAGAGAGTGGTTGCAAGGATGTACAGCATGGGGTGTGCGATGATGAAAGAGTAGTAGAAGTAGTAGAACCAACAACCCAGATGATGTCAGTTTGACAAGAAGGGGCTGAAGGTCACAGAGAGATGATAGAGGGGTAAGAAACAGAAGAGGTGATGGAGGAAGAGCCAAATGCTCATTTGGGAGTCTCAGCGATGGACAATTTGCTCTCCACTCTGATCCCCCTGGATGACAGACTCCTTCCATTGGGGACATTCTTGAAAAGTGGCAGGATGGGTATCTCCATGACAGTTTAGGCACTTACAGGGGTTTGTACAGTCTGCAAAAGAATGATCAGCAGCTCCACAGAAGGAACAGATTTACAGTTGTTCATGCCATAGCCAAAGTGATGGCACTGAAAACAGCGGAAAGGGTTAGGAATGTACAGAATGAATGAATATGTGTGATTTAACCCCATGTCAGCAGTGATGGCTATTATCATGGTGGTATAAACCGACATACTACAGTGGTAAAAGAGATAAATCAAGAGGGCACAACATGTGATGGGAAAAGGCACGAGGGTAAAACTGAAAGGATAAATAAAAATCACAGCAACATGCTTAAATACATGAGTAAAGGCTAACTGCACATAAAAAAGACATCATCATAGATGGAGGAACAAAAAGGAAGAGGTCAGAAAAGAAATGGGCATAAAAAGGTTTTGGCGGACACAGCTAAAAAGAGTACATTAAAATAAAAGGTGTCATACAGCGAGAGGTGCTTTACAAAAGTCACAGGTGTGGGAGGTTCCAAACAGAGCAGCAATGAGTGTGTGAGGTGAGTATGTCCCAAATGAAGGCGCATCAAGATAACATCATCTCACCACATAGGCTCTGCACAATAAACAGGGTCAGAAAGAGAAGGAAGAATGGAATGGAGTTTGTTGGAAAACAGAGTGTCCCAGTGCCAAAGAGAGTTGATACAGGAAGAAGTGAAAGGTTGAAAGTCAACAGAAGGCATGGAAGAGAGTGTAAAGGAGCCTGGAAGCACCTGCTTGGCAGCCTGGTCAACACCTGTGTTTCTCGGAATCCCAGCATGGCCAGGGACCCAAATAAAGATGACCTCAACATAATCAATCAAGAACAAATGAGGACAGAGCGCTATAAATCGTCAAACGACAACCCCAACAAAATACTGGCAGCGCTAGACACAACCGTATGCTGACGTATGCAATCAAGGGAGCCTACCGTACCCAAACACGTAGCAAAGAGAGAGTCGAAAGTAAGGAACGTGGCAGATCTTCAAAAAAGATCCGCCATCCCTTTCTTTTTAAACGACCCTAGTCTTCACACGGCTAGCCCCTGGTGTACCACGTGTGCATACAGTGAATCCCTAATTTATATCATGTTATATCAAGGCCAGTATCACAGATGGAGGAATGGAACAGAAGAGGTAAGGAAAGGAATGGGAGTAAAAATTACATTGGCAGACATGGCTAAAATGAGTACAATAAAATAAAATAAAATAAAAGGTGCTGGATGGCATATGGGTTCATAAAGGGATGGCCACAGAAAGTCTGAAGCATCCATGAAGATGTGGCAAAAACGGATAGTCAGAAAGGGGTTCATGAAGTGGCGAAGTTAAAGCAGATCAGAGGTAAAAGACTTGGAGAACGCAGCAAGGTCAAGATGAAGATCGAGAGGCAGCAGGGTCCAGGGAAGTTCTGAAAGAGAGGGTGTAGGAGCAACATGGTCAAGGTCAAGGTTAAGACCAGAAGCAGAAAGGGGAGGAAGAAGGTGGAGACAGAGGTTTGGGATCTCTTGAACGACACTACAAAAAAGCATGTGAAGGGTGAAAGACAGCAGAATAACCAGAGTTATCCCCATGCACCTTCAGCTTGGTGACATACCTAAGCACGAGATTGAGGGCGCTCGCCAGCCTCAGCATACAGGCTGTCAATGGGTGTAGTGGAAAAGGCCTGTAACGGATATGTCTCTTATATATCCTCATCCACATGTGAAGCATTCTTACTCGCCTTCGACTTTTGGCTGAGTATGGCCATTGTATTATGGATATGTTTTGTCCCCTGACCCGATGGTGGATAAGGGAGAGGATAACTGAGGTGTCTTTGCCACCTTTGGCCTATTCAGCATTCCGCAAAGGGAAGTGATTCTAGGATCACCAAGGTATCACTGTCCAAAGACCACCTCCTTGTTAGTTAAAACTATTATCTGTAATGTGTGCGCGGTCAAGTCTTCCCCAGGGAAGGATGGGATGGCATGGAGATGTATGGGAGGTATGGGTGGTCAGAGCCACTCAGGCAAGTTACCTGAATAAACTGAGTAACATTAAAATGGACAGTGAAGGAGAGAGCAATTGTGGTGGTTGGAATATCAAAGATGTATTTAAGGAGTTGAAAGGAAAGAGAAACCCACTTGACCATGGAGCTGAAGTACCAGCTAGGAAAGTCTGTCCTGAAGTTGAACAGTTGCCCTGAAGTTGAACAGTTGCCCTGAAGTTGAACAGTTGCCCCAAAGTTGAACAGTGAAAAGTTGGAGTTGAAAATAAGTCCTCTTCATCCCAAAGCTGCAGTTTCAGCTGGGAAGAGTTTCTTGTACAGTCGAGGACTGTAATTTTGTCAAGAAGAGAAAGTTCTTGTAAATACTGAGTGTAAGCAATGGCAGAAGGATTCTGTGCACAAAAGATCTTTTGCATGGGCCGTACTGTCTGTGACAACAGGACCCCTCCACCATCACACAACACAGCACCTGTGTACCTCCTGCAAGAGACACCAATGAGTCACTCCGTGTGATGGGCTTGAAAAGAACTGAATCAGAACTGTGTATTATGTGTATATAGCCATGACGGAGGGGGGGGGGGCAACTGTCAAGGACTTCAGCTAGGTCTCAACCTTTAACTCCTTGACCACGAGGGTTTGGCTAACTTGCGACGACCTAAATGACCCGCGAGTCCGTGGTGTTGGCAGACTTACGACGAATTAAAAAATTTGCAGCGACGCATTTAATGGTGTAAGGGAGGTAAACTTTATATCATTGTAAAGCTCTATCATCGCTTGTTTCCCCTGCACTGTCTAAATGAGTTCCGGAAACAGTTTCAGCTTGCCAAACGAGGTTTAGTGTAGCGGGTTGCCAGGTCTACTTCCGTCGTTCACAATGGCTACACGTGTTTCGTTTGTTGTGTGTGCAAAAAGTGACTACATTTGGCACCAAATAGTAAGTAGTATTTAATATTTCTAACTAAAAGTATTGTTTCCATTGTGATGCGGAAGAATAGATCTTTCTAAAAATGTAAAATATATTACTGTGAGTGTGGTAGTTTTTAAGCGGTATTTTTTTAAAACGTGTAAATCTATGCGGCCTCTGGGGTTGCTTAGCCCTGGGGGTCCCTGCGGGGTCATTGAGTTAATTTCTTGTTATTTTTATTTTGCTCTGTATTCATTTATCTGTATAAATAACATTTCATTTATTGGCAACATGTCTTATCCAAGTGAATGTTGGATCAGCAAGCCTCCGTTGCAAATGGATGTTATATGATTATGCATGGATGCAGTGAATGTTTCTTTTCAGTAGATGAATAAGGTTTGTGACAATTATCTGTGACAAGGCCCCCAGAAAAATCTGGAGGCCATGATGGTGGACAGTATTCAGAAGTTTGAGGTAAGTAGGGTAGGGAGAACTGTAAACAATGGAACTGTATTCTAGTTTGGATCAGACCAAAGAACAGTATAAACATGGAAGAGTGGTCCAATCCACACCCCAGTGGGTGCACTCAACTACAAGTAAAACTTCTACTGTCTTCATGCTTGATGCACAAAGGGACCGAATGTGACGCAAAAAAGAAAGCTTGGGGTCAAAAATGATCCCTACAAATTTAACTTTTTTTGACCACCTGGAGCACCAAACCATCAATAATAATGGTGGGCTCTAGAAAGTGGCCATGCAGTGTAAAAAATGCAGTGTAAAATGCATGCAAACAGATTTGGCAGTGGAAAATGTAAACTTGTTGGAGGAGACCCAACATTGTACACTATTTAGACAAAGGTGCAGCTGACTCTCGTGCCCATGCATATGCAGTGGTAGTCAATAAACAAAAACTGAGTGTGTTAAAATCAGAGGTTAACACATTTAGTGTGGCAGGCCATACTGGTAAGCTCCTATGCTGTTTACGATTGTATGCTAGGCCCTTGCTGGTAAGGCACAGATTTTAAAAGTTACACCCGTCTTCCAGAAAGCAGTTTAAGGGAAACAACTGTCCTCAATCAGTAGCTCAAGAAGTTTTGTTTTATAAGGTTGTTTTACTCTGACAACAAATCGTGGTTTTCGCTGCTAAAAAACGAAGGTATTCCCATAACCCCTCTGCCAAATCACACCACGGTCAAAGCCATCATTTTCAGGAGCACCCAAGCGCTTGAAAACGAGTGATGTCGTTGATCTGCTGCATTGTGAAAGGGACACTAGTGTTTCTCCTGCACAGGACATGTCCAGCAGTGAAGAATATGACTTTTCTTTGTCAGCTAGCAAATCAGAGGGAGAAGGATAAAGTGTGTGACTGTGCTGTGTCTGGACTTTCTCAAAATTGGATTTTCATGTACCCTGTTGCTGATGCATTTTACCTTACTTTTACCAAACAGCAAAGTCCAATGTAATTAAAGTTTATTTTAGTTTGTTTTTATATTTAAAATTCAGTTTGATTCACCCTTCTAGTCCACATGGTTATTTTTAAACTGTTTTTTAAATATACCCCAAAACAGGTCCGGCACATAGGATAGCACTCTCAAAATGTGACCCACATTCTTTGACTTAAAATGAGCCAGGAAAGACAAAGAGAGTGAAACAGTGACCGATCAGCCTTGGAAATATTCCAGCGATACGCTAGCCCAGGGTCCTCAAACAAGTTGGCCGACAGAGCCATTGGAAAAAGGTCACTGCCACACAATTTCCTGGTGACATACCAAGTCAAAATCAAGAAAAAGAGAGGGAGAACATACCAAAAGATCAATGATGGACGTATACCCACTATGAGGCTGACAGAAAATGGGACTGCTGTTGTTAACACAGAGACCCCTCTCTGCAAAAAATGAAGCTATTTCCCCCCTCCGCCCGGTGTCACCGGAAACACAACCCCACATGGAGTGATTGCATTGCACAAGCACACAAGCAAAGCATAAATAATGCATGAGAACAGGTGTGCAGTGCACAAAACACCAACACATGTAGACACTGACATCGTGCATGGGGGTGTCTGCAAAAAGGACAAAAAATGCAGTTTACTAAACAACCCTGTTTAGAACAAAATAAAACACAAACAGGTGAAAGACAAGAGAAAGTAGAAAAGCTCACATTCCTTGTCAGCTGTAAATGCAGTGAGCAGGCTGGCAGAGGTAGGGAAGACTAAAAGTCAAAAACCATGCCGTGGGAGCAGACATCAGATGTCTGACTTCGGCCATGGGACTTGAGAAAGTCAGCTTGAGCTGCGTGCATGGGGTGACCCATGGTGAGTGCGAATGCACATGGAAGACCTTACCAGGGTTGTTTACACATCTGCTTGTTTGTAAGGTGCAGTTACGGATTGGTAAATTCAGATTTAGCACTCTGGATCATGTATAGTATTGTGACAAGAAACTATAATTTGCATATGCTTTATTATTGTACAGCATGGGATATATGCATTCACGTTGGCTCAAATACCAACAACTAAATGATTTTTGCTCTAACTACACTCAAAACCAAAAGAAATGCAAATTGACACATGGGTAAGGGTACATTCATGTATTCAGGTACAATGATAGCAACAAAAAGTAATTGACATGAGGTCACATGGTTGAGTGTAGTAGCCCTTGATAATGACATGCCTAGCACAAAAAAGTCCCTTCTGGTGCGCTCAAGTTGGAGAGTGGTTTTTGATCGTGCAGGGTGAACAAAAGCACCAAGACTAGAACTTTCTTTGAGAACAGAGGGCACCACCCACTAGCATTAAAAGCTGATGCTCGTACGCTCGCAGACAGACCACCTGTCAGCAGCAGAAGAATGCCAAGACTGAACACTACAAATTGGGAAAGAACCATCGGACAACTGCAACCTGGAAACTGGCCATCATCATACATGCGCTGGGTGTGACAGTTTCCACAATCTGACGTTTGTGGGTTCAGTTTCAAGCCACTGACAGCACTCGGGATGGAGTCAGAAGCGGACAACCTTGTGTCATGACTGCATGACAGGACAGGCAGATCTACCTCAACCACCTGCACCAGCCATTCCTGCCTGCCGCAGGGACATCCCGAGCCACTGCTGGGAGCCATGCAGCTGGCAGCAGATTACCCTTTGCCGTCCTAGACAGTGGCCAACACTGACTGCATGACATCAGCAGCAGAGAATGCAGTGGGCCCAGCAGCACCTGAACTGGACATGGTAGTGGTGGTAAGACATCCTCTTCTCTGATGAAAGCTGCTTTTGCATCAGCCAGGTCACATCAGAGCATGGAGGAGGGGGAATGAGAGGTGTGCCAACTTCCTGCAGCACGACCAATTGGGAGGCCCCAGCATCACGATTTGGGGTGGAGTTGGCTTCAGTAGACTTGTGGGCCCCATCATCTTCCAGAACATCAGTCCCGGACAACGAAACAACATGACACCACAAGGCTATGTGGACCAGGTGCTGAGGTCCCACATTGTGCCATACTTCCAGCAGCACGGCAGCCTCACCTTTCAGCCTATGCCTGCCTACACACAGCAAGGCTCATCGCAGCCTTCTTGCAGCAGAACAATGTTCAGCTGATGCCTTGGCCCTCCATGAGCTCAGACCTCAACCCAATTGAGCACCTATGGGACGATCTAAAGACAGAGCTGAATGTTGTCCAGCTGAGCCCGACAACAGCTCGCCAGCTGGAGTAGGCTGTCAGGCAGATCTGCACAAACATGCCTATTCTGGTGGTGAACCATCTCGTGAGATCCATGCCTGCCAGGTGCCAGGCCATTGTCCACACCAATGAGCGACATAACCAGTACTGACTTTGGACTCTGAATTTGGATGTTTGGGACATTCTGAATGCTTTCTTAGCAAGGCATATGAACACACACTGTGCAAAGACTCACTGAACCGATTTTCTCAAAAACTGATCAATTCAAACGCGTTTGAACGAAAGGAACAAATTCAGAATACATAGGTTAATTTTGGACTGACTGCTCATATTTAAATGATCAGATGCATCCACTCCTAATCACCAACTGATTTCATGTCTGGAAAATAATCAAAAGTCAATGGGATCAGAAATGTTAGAAGTTGCTATATGTAACTGCCCAAGTTTTTTTTTATCTGACATGGGCCAATTAGAATATGTTGTTGCAGAAATCAAAGGTTTCAAAAAACACCCCCCAAAACAAGCTACAAATACATTGACCATATACTACTTAATATCCGTTGAGGCTAGATGTAGTCACCAGACCTGTCTACCCTTATTTTTCTTTGGAGTTTGCATTTTTTTGGAAACATTGTCACATTCTTGTTAATGACAATTTTAAATGGAAGAATATCAAATAATATCTATGCATAATTTTCTATCAGACTATCCCTTTCATGTAAAGACTATATTTTGTGTATGACTATTAATAAACTTGGTGTTTTCTCGAGTGAATTTGCTCTCTTTTCATGCCTGGCTGTTTGAAGACCTAAAAAGAGCTAATCCATCATTGAAGGAAGTGCCACATCCTATAATTAAAAAGTTCTCCCAAACATGTCTGTTTTATGGTTTTCTTTCTCTATCCAGTGACTTTGGCATGGGGGAAAAATTCAACTTCTGTTGAATAAATTTATCTTACCAGTAAAATTACATTTTTTCTATTATCTGAGCTTTACTTGCCAATTATATCACTGCATGCTGGTTACAAAATACATATAATCCATTGCGCTGCAACATCTGTGATGTGTTCTATTAAAACAGAATACAAGTAGATATCATATGGACACACATGTTAAGATGATCACATATTCCCAGAAACATCCTAGGCGATGAACTGAAAAGAATTTAATTTTAAAAAATACACTTAAAATACCTCATCAAATTTGGACCCTTTTTTCCCTTTGTAGATTACGCTGTCCCCAGCACTCTTCCTTGCCTCTTTTTCAATTTCAGAATTTTAATTTAAGAAGAAAAAACAAATTTCAAAATACCTCATCCAATTTGGATCCCTTTGTTTCTCGTAGGTTACGCTGTCTCCTGCGCTCTTCCCTTGCCTCTTTTTCAATTTCTCCTTCTACTTCTTCCTAAAGATGACAAAAGTTTTATGTAAATGTTTTTGCAAATGGAAAAAAATCCCCCCCAAAAGGTAGAAAACAACATACGCATACATTATGGTGTATCAGATCTGCCAACAATTTTGTTTAGGTCTTACCACACCAAATAAACTCTAAAACCAAAACACATAAGATTTAGTCCTAAAAGGTACAGCACTTTCCATGTATTGCTTCTTTCAGAAGTAGCTAAATAAGCAGAAATTGTCAATAGCAGCAAAAAGAAAAATATAGGGTATTTTCAATACAACAGACTTGTCATGAAGGACATAACCCAGATACATACAAGTCAGAGCAGGTGCACCATGCAATAATCAATGTAAAAAATGTGTGTACCCTCTGTTGCAGTATGCTCTGTCTTACGTCTAGGGGTATAAAGCCATGACAAAAAGGGGGAAAGTTACAACTGGTCACTGCCTGATTCTGGCATTAATTTCCAACTCTGGCTCAAACCCCCACCCTGCTGCCTGCCGCACCCACCTTAGAATGAAAGAAGTCAGCAACAGAAATATTTATCCTACAGTTACAAAGATGAAGGTCCATTGCACCACTACTAGACATGAATCATTAAGGCATTCTCCCTCCCATGCACTCATCATAGCAACATGCCGCAGTTGCCTATATGCATACACTATTTACATAGGAATTACACGAAAAACACAATACCAACAGTCCACATCAGCAATGCTTGCATCAGCCAACTTCACAACTTCATGCTAGCTCCTTAGGAGAATGACTGACAGTTAAGTGTGTACTTAGGAATAACACCAGCGCAGTTTATGCAACAGTCCACTCATAGCTATTTCCTCACTAGTACAACAGAGTCAAAAGCGTGCCTGTTAGCTCTCTATGCAGCTATTCTATACAACATGTTCACTCCCTTTTCGCATTCACTATGCTGAACAGGACTACTGCAGATGTCACACCTCACAGCTCCACATCCCACCAATGGTCCAATGATGTCCAAGCTCCTCTCTCTTTGACTGGCAAGACTGACCCTCCATATTACTCCATGGCTTGTTTGCTAAGTTCCTGGCAGTAACTGAACCTCTGTGTTCATATTGAATGTGGCCGCCGATGACCGCTTCAAGAGACTCGTACTTGGCTTTGGTAACCACTTCAGGAAACTTGACATACTTGGCATCAGGCTAGCTGCGTTCTTGTATGCTGCAAGAACTAACCGTCAACTGTCGTACAGCAGTTAGTTACCGCTGGGAGCCGCCAAGGCACACAAGTTTCACTACACCGTGCGGCGAGACCAGTCGTTTGGTAACTTTACAGTGTAATTGCAACGCGTATAAATGGAAGTATGCTTGAGAATTTCCGCTGCAACGAATGTACGAATGTCAGCCGATCGTGCTCTCTGCTAACCCCTCTCTTAAATCACTTAGCGGCTTTACATCTGTAGATATTCTGTGTTGCTAGACTTGTTAACAGTTAATTAAGTTTAGTTGTGAAAGTGTTTGCGCGGTCTACATCTGTCAGAGTTGCATCGTTAACCGTCACACAACCGACGTATGTTTCCGCGCTGATGGTTACAGTTCTGCTGTGTTGCAGGAGGACTGTTCTTCGCCAATTCTACCTATTTCGTCATTTCTTTTTACCATTTCGCCTTTTGCCGTTTTATTTTCCTGCCACGTCACCGTTTCGCCTTGTCCATTCCTGGTTGCTGTTCTACGCTTTGCCAGTTCTTCGCTCTCCGTCAAGTCACGCTTCATCTCTCGCCCACCGCCATCTTCAGGACCACTCATGTCACCCAGCTGTTCCTCATCGCCACGCTTCATCTACGCTACAGGAACGTCAACCTGTGTCACCAGCCGAGCACGCATGCGGACTGTGTCATCTCACGCGGAGATAAGTCGTGTACTCTGTGCTGGCGCAAACGTGGTGACTCTGACATTTGTGATCGACGTGTTCATTCTTCACAACGCACGCAATTTCACATTCACATTAACATTCCTCCATCCCCTTTCATATCATCCACGCGTCATTCATCCATTATTTGTGGTTAATTAAATGTTGGTTTCTTTACACAGTCGACTTTTTTGCTGAAAAAAGAGTGCACGCATCTGGTGTGTGTACAGTTGTTTTTCCAGGCTTCTACCTGTTACACTGTACTTCCGCGGTAAGTGCACAGGCGCACATCCAGGTGCATTAACGCGATATCCAAAACGTTACACTCCATCATGCCTATACCCTATCTCTATCACTGGTGTTGCACCACTTCCTGAACTCTCCCTTGGCTCACTGATCTTGGCTCACAATCGAAAGCTGAATCATTTCTTCACGAGTTGCTTCCATTATACTGTGTTTAAACTGACACTGAGACCGGTTTCCGACCATAATTCCAAGCGAGTGAAAAATGGCTGTGAAGTGCGTATCCACATGTGCCCCATCACTTGAGAAATGCTAGATTTACTCTTCAAATTACATGCTGATGAGGAAAATGACATTGTTTTGCAAATTTACTATGATAAAGTGGATGAAGACAAGAGTATTTGTGCCTGAAAGACACAAGAGCATGATTACGAAGAGAAAAACGAGCGAGCATGTGGTGTAAACACTATCGAACAGACTGTGTATAAGGAATCCTGATTACTTCAACTTCAGTTGTGTTTCCATCAAAGGATTTATAAATTACTGAACAAGGTCCAAGAAACACAGTAAGACATGAGGTTTCTTTGTTTATTGATGTTTGCAACCAAGTTTAAATAACTTTTCTATTGTTTTGGGTGATTTTTTAATGAATTTTTTTTTAAATGCTAAAAAGCCCCATCAGCCGGGATGGTTCGAGCTAGGAGCACTACAGCAGTCAAGTGTTAAAGATGATAGAAGAGTGACAAGTAAGAAATTGAAGAGGTGCTGGTTGAAGTGCCAACCACCTGTCTGCAGAGCCATGGTGAAGGGCAACCTGCCCTAAACACAACAAAAGACAAAAAAAAAAACATTAAACAAAATCCAACTGACTTTTGCTTTTTGAAGGCGATCCCTCATTCTTGCTCGAAGATTACTATGTTTTCTGCTCATTGAACCTTCTTTCAGAGTTTCTTCATCAGGTGCTGATTTCTCAAGACCTGATATTTGTTTTTCTGCATCTCCTGCAACAATAAAGATTCATGTTTCAAGCATTTCTAATCATCCAGAGCACAAATAGTTACAACAGGAAAAGCTGACATACCCTTCTGTGTCTAGCATCCTCATATCAATATGCCTAGTTTCCTCAGTAAACTGGATTGAGTTGATGTGCCTATATGACACAGGCTCCGGTAATGATCTACCTAAAGTATTTCCTCAGTGTTCACTGCACATCCACTTCTGTCCTGTACTTATTTCAATATTTCATTGTTATTAAAAGCAACAAGACTTTTCTTAAGTGGTTACATTGCTGGAATTTTTGTTTGTAAGGTGCCGTCAAGGATCGCTAACTTCAGAATTTAGCACTTTGGTACAGTATTGTGACAAGAAAAATGCAATTTCAAAGCAATTTCAAGTTGGCTGCCATGATAATATACATGCAAACATGTTATTTCTTACCCCATCCATCATGGCACAGGTACATACACGTTGTACTCATGCTTCAGCATGACCAGTACTACCTTATAAGAGCCCTCTACTATAAGACCTGATTTTGGCTGAGAAGATTTACTATAATCATTTAATTTTAGTAACTAATTTGTGTAAGTTTTAACTCAAAGATGTAGGATTTTCCACCATGACTTTCCCTGTTGTCCTATGTAACATAAAAAATGTAGAAAAGAAATCTTAGATAAAAACATAATTCCAATGCAGGCTGGAAGAAAAATTAAAAAACTATTAAATGATTCCTACGTGAAATTCATTTAGTGTGAATTCTGTATAAAATGCTGTGTTGAAAAATGTATCCAAGTGAATGCAGCAAAATGGCAGCACAATTGTCTCGCAAACTACCAAATAGGATTCGGAGATCACAGTCGTGTATTGTGTGGTCTAAGGGAAGGAACTCAATAGAAAAATTATTCTACTCTAAGAAAACACCAGTTACATCCCTTGTCATTGAGCCACTTTTGGTTTAAAAATTTGTAAAGTCTCCGCAACATCCATTGCGATACGATGGCCACAGTAGCAAATTTCTTCCAAATTGGTGGTTGCGGTAAGATGGCATTATGTTAGAGGTCATTATAACCAATTTTTCAAGACAAGGTCCTCAAGACCAAACATTCAGAGTGGATAGTCTAATTTTCTGTAGGAGTCAGGAACATCTATCCTCAGAGAAGAGCTAAAATATCAGCTTATGTTGATACTTATGTAAGACCAGATTAAATTCTTTCCACACAGCTGTTACAATACTATAAAAGTGGCATTTTATTACAAAGGGCAAAATGAGATTAGAATGAAAGCAAAGACTAAAAGGCTGTACACACACTATTTTTAATGATATAAATGATCTTTATGTCTCTACAGAAAATACAAAACACAAGAACTGTACATATATCATACACACCTATGGCATCATGGTTAATAATGCCATCATCAGCACTGACTTTTCTGTCTGCCTCAAACTCCTCTCTTTGTGATCTGAATGACTGATCTTGGTCTTCATGGGTCAGAAAGGACACGTTCTGATCCTCTGTATCAGAAACAGCAGACATAGTCTTCTCTGCAGCACAGGTTTGTTGCTGGTCTTGAATCACTTCCTCTAAGTGCTGCCGACTGAGATTTCGTATGGTGGTCAGCTGGTTTCCCACATCCTCCTTTGGAGAACTCAGCTTTGACAACTGTTCCAGTGGACAAACACCCATGTAGTAATGGACACATATGTATACACAGTGTACATGCACACACCCTCTGTTAACATACAACTCAAGAAATGTTTATCATTTTAATTGCAAACTCATAATCCTAATAGAACATAGATAATTTTACAAACCAACCTCCAATTTAGTACACTGGAGTTAACTAAGAGATCATGAGCAGCTTGTATTTTACACTAACTTTAAGAATTTTAAGACCATTATATTAAAAAAAGAACTCAGATGGCATGCTTTTGTGGGCTCAAAAGTTAGGCAGGATTTATTACAATCATGCTTAGCATTCATGATTGCGGGGGTGGGGGTGGGGTGTGGGGTGTGTGTGTGTGTGAATAGACAAATGTAAGATATACAAGAAAAACAGGTGACTGCCGCTTGGAGGAAAAACCTTAGTTAAATTAGTTTTTCCTCCAAGCGGCAGTCACCTGTTTTTCTTGTATATTTTGGATACAACTTGACTGTACTACCTGTTTTGTCCATTCGTTTCCGTCTCTTGTTAATTGTCTCTGTTCTGTTTTCTACTTAGTCTTTTTCTTCTGTTTTCATTTTTGTCATTTTTTCGTCGTTTTTGCGTCATCCTGATGAGGGGGTAGTGCCCCAAAACATGTAGATTGTCTTCGTCTTTGTCATTTCTTAGCTTGGTCCAGTTCCCTTGTTTTAAATTTAACAAATGTAAGAGTTCAGACGAAACATGGCTTCGTGAAGAAAAATTTTAAGTGTTGTGATTGGCTAATTAAAATACCCAAATATCTGGTTTGTTGCTTGCTGGCGCCGTTACAAGCAAACAGCACATGCATTATAAGTGTGTTTCTAAATAAATGCTGATTTTTATTCTTGATAAATCTGGGGTTGTTATCAATACTGTTTCATTGCATAGTCCATTCCTGCAGCCCTTTTTCCTGACACTGAAATTTTCAGTGTTTCTGGGGTCCATTATCAAATTTGTAAATTTGCTTATCAAACCCAGTTATTTGACAAAGGCCACAAGATGAAGCATTGTTTGAAAAGAATCTAAACCAAAACTGAAATAC
>SMGT01010267.1:497497-531991 GCA_004794575.1 Lanistes nyassanus
GGGGGGGGGGGGGGGTGTGGGGTGTGTGTGTGTGTGAATAGACAAATGTAAGATATACAAGAAAAACAGGTGACTGCCGCTTGGAGGAAAAACCTTAGTTAAATTAGTTTTTCCTCCAAGCGGCAGTCACCTGTTTTTCTTGTATATTTTGCGATACGAACTTATTACGACTGTACTACCTGTTTTGTCCATTCGTTTCCGTCTCTTGTTAATTGTCTCTGTTCTGTTTTCTACTTAGTCTTTTTCTTCTGTTTTCATTTTTGTCATTTTTTCGTCGTTTTTGCGTCATCCTGATGAGGGGGTAGTGCCCCAAAACATGTAGATTGTCTTCGTCTTTGTCATTTCTTAGCTTGGTCCAGTTCCCTTGTTTTAAATTTAACAAATGTAAGAGTTCAGACGAAACATGGCTTCGTGAAGAAAAATTTTAAGTGTTGTGATTGGCTAATTAAAATACCCAAATATCTGGTTTGTTGCTTGCTGGCGCCGTTACAAGCAAACAGCACATGCATTATAAGTGTGTTTCTAAATAAATGCTGATTTTTATTCTTGATAAATCTGGGGTTGTTATCAATACTGTTTCATTGCATAGTCCATTCCTGCAGCCCTTTTTCCTGACACTGAAATTTTCAGTGTTTCTGGGGTCCATTATCAAATTTGTAAATTTGCTTATCAAACCCAGTTATTTGACAAAGGCCACAAGATGAAGCATTGTTTGAAAAGAATCTAAACCAAAACTGAAATACATGTACATCTGTTGCATGGAAATAAACAATCACTGTGCTTGCACAAGATGGCAGGGAGCAAGGTCTGTAATCTAATGTTATTTTGCTAGGTTTAACTATTTGGGGCCTTTGTATCATATGGTTCAACAGTTGTGAAACCCCTTAAGGCCGCGCTGTAGTTAAGTTTCTAAAGCATAAATCTGACTTGCCAAATGTTTAAGGTTAATGGCTGACCAGGTCCGTTTCCGTAACTCAAAATGGCTACTCGTGCGAAAAAATAGGAAAACATTTTGTGAACTACAAGGGTGCAGTTGTATTTTATTTCACAGTAGAACCATTCAATAACAGATTTAAAATGGAATACTGATTACTGGATTTATTTACCTGTTTGAAGTGTACAGTGACACCTGGATTTCTTCAAATTTATTTGTGCAATGACTAAATTTAGCACCAAATAGTAAATACTATTTAACATTCTATGTGCAAGATGGATGTGCAAGAATAGATATTTATAAACATATAAAGTATATTATTTTAAGTGTCAACGTTTTGATTTTTTTTCAAGTGTGCAAACCTATATGGCCTCAAGAGTTTAGCCCTGCAGATCCAAAGAGATAATGCATGAAATGCTTCCATGAACTTCTGATGCAGTAAAACCTCCCTATTAAAACTTTGGAAAATGCAACAAAATCAGATCTTAACAAAAAGGTCTTAATAGCGATTAGTGTAGCATAGTGTAACCCAGCACACTGATGTGAAATGAGGACTGACAAATGCCTGCAAATTTAAATTAGTGGTTTCAGGACAAAATTTCAATATTTATATATGGCTAACATGCATTTATGCAAAACATCAAGTTTAAAATTGGTAACAATTGTAGTAGCAACACTGCACAGGGACATTTGGAGTACCTATTATAAACTAGCTCAGTTGGACAAAGATTACTATGACATGCCTGGTCAAGACAAAAAACATTTAAAACTTTGGGAAGCTATTGCATATGACAGTGAGATGATACGCATGTTGCCTAAGGCGAGGTTTCGAGAAACCTCGCGAGGAGAACTCCAGTTAAGTGTTGCCCAGCACCTCTCGCAGGAAAAACCTTGCAAAGACTCGCGAGGAGCCTTTAGGGCATCTTCGCCGGCAACAGAAAGATGGCTGACAAAACCTATGTAGACCTAAAACCATGACTTTTTGTGGCTGTTTGTGGCTGTTCGGTATTTCGTATACACGGCAGACGAACAGACGATAACAGTAGTTTTCAGTACTGACACAAAACCTTCTATTTAGACCTACAACCATGACTTTTCGTGGGTATTCGACATATATGTTCGTGGCTGTTCGGTATTTCGTGTACATCGCAGACGATAACAGTACTGACATAAAATGTACGTACTCAAGTGTCGTTTTTTGGCATTTTATGAATCAAATAATTCAGAAAGTGCATTCTGATGCTTGATATACCTTTAAAACCTTTTATTTAGACCTAAAACCATGACTTTTCGGCTGTTCGGTATTTCGTATACGCGGCAGACGTGCAGACGATAACAGTACTGACACAAATTTGAAATGTACGTACTCAGGTGTCAATTGTTGCCATTTTATGCAACAAATAATTCAGAAAGTGCATTCTGATGTTAAATATACTTTTAAAACCTTTTATTAAGACCTAAAACAATGACGTTTCATGGCTGCTCGGGGTTTCGTGTGACCGCATGTTGGCTCGAAAAACTTCCGCCTCGTGCGCGAGACTCTTGGATGTTTCCTACAGACGCTTGCTCGCTCGAGATCTCGCAGGCGAAATCTTGCAAGGTCTCGCCCTTAGGCAACGCGCGTGATACGACTAAGACTCTTAGGCAGTTTGTCCCTGTGGCACTGTGCCAAATCAAGACGGCCCTTAAATGTACCTCTGAAATCCGACTTACAACCAACTATTAAGCCTTCAATTTTTCATTGAGAATAAAAACCGAAAGACAGGAATATTTCACACAAGCAAAAAAATTTATGTTTCACATATGTTTGAACAATGCAACACCAGAAGGGGATGTACATGTTGTTTTCCTTAGATAAACATCCATTCCATATACATCATGGGCAGCAGTGCTGCCCAATTTGGTAGTTTGTTGATTGGTGTTTAATGCCATGCCAGCAATGAGGACTATATAATGGCAGTTGGTTGGTTGGTTGGTTGTTTAATGCCGTACCAGCAACTAGGGCTATATCACAGTGGAACAAAAAGTAAAAGGAAGAAAAGGAGAGGGGAGTGAGAGAGGATGGAGAAAGGCCACAAGGAATAAAAGTCACAACAAGCTGAAATATGGGAATAAAGGCCGACTGCACGTAAAAAGGCAAGTATCACATAAAGAGGAATGGAATGGAAGAGGTCAGGGAAGGAAGGGGCATAAAAATGGCGCTGATGGACACAGCTAAAACAAGTACAATAAAATAAAAGGTGTCGGACGGTGAAGGGTGTCACAAAAGTCACAGGGGAGGTTCAGAATGGAGCAGGAAGGAGTTAGTGAGGTAGGTATGACCCAAATAAATGTGGGCCAGGACGATAGACAGACATCCCTCTCTGCAAAAAAAATATAAAATAAACCTTAAAACTGCCCCCCCCCTCCCGGGTGTCACTGGAAACACCATCCCACACGAGGTGATGTTCCTTGAGGTCACCCAAAAGTACAGGAGAGTCCTGGAGGGAGTTTTCGCGCAGGGCTATAACAGCAGGATTGAGACCAGAGATAGACAGTGAAGATCTTGATAAGTACCTTGGATTCTCTGACTATTCATTTGGACGATGTAGGTCATGTTACCTCTTTAAGCTAGACCGACACCAAAGGTGTTCTGCACAGGATGGAGTGAATGAGAGAGTCATGCCCCCCCCCCCCCCCCCACTTTGTTTCTTTCTGACCCTTGGAAGGCAGACAAGCGGGAGATGGAGAGGAACCCCCAACCTCCATCTCATCATCAGCCAGGGCCAAAAAGTAGCTTTGAGAGGACAAGGCAGAGGCAGATGTCATGCGACAAGCAGCAGGTGTTCTGGACTCCTGTATGTGAGCGGTCAAGGCAACTGTGTCATGTTGTGTGTAAATGCTTGGTGCCTTCAATCAAAGCTTTCTTCGCTTTGAAACCATGTAAACTTTGAAGCATCTAAACTGGCCGTAAGTGTTGATGGGAATGACCACTCCATTACTCTTCCGAGTCACAGTGGACATTCATCACCCCCTGGGATTGAAGTTTGGCCTTTATGTCAAGTTCCAACATGTCTGTCAAGTCAGCACAATAAATCATGCCTACAGAAGATCATAAAGATCATGGAATCCCAATGGCAAAGGGCATACGATGCCTTCTGAGTTATGCATTCTACAAAGAAGCTGCTTAATAGAAGATTAGGAAGAAACAGCACTGAACCCCTTCTGGACAGCAAAAGGGGTCAGCTTTGTCAGTCGTTTGTCAGGACAAGCACCCTCAACAAGAAGCTTTAACTCTTTGACCCTGCAGGGCTAAGGCCTATGCAGCAACCCCAGAGCTCGCACAGTTTTTTTACGTTTTAAAAAAAATTACTATTTAAAAACTACCACACTTACAGTAATATATTTTACATATTTAGACAGATCTATTCTTCCACATCATAATGGAAGCAATACTTTTAGTTAAAAATATTAAATAGTACTTACAGTTTGGTGCCAAATAAAGCCACTTTTTGCACAGTAAAAAAAATCGGAACAAAAGAAGGTTTCACTGCTTGTTCACTTCCCACAGGTAAATAAATCCAGGCAAAAGAGTATTCCACTTTGAATTTGTTGGTGAATGGTTCCACTGAGAAATAAAACACAATTGCACCCTTGAAGTTCACAAACTGTTCACATATTGAGGTGTTTTGGGTGTCCAACATTCCAGATGTAACGATATTGCTATTGTCCCTTCACTTCTACCCTCATGTGAATAGAGCAGCAGCTGCCTAGTAAGGCTAGCCTTCCAAGACCACCCAGGTGCTGGCTGATGCGTCCGAAAGGTGATGCGTCCGAAAGGTGATACGGCGGCCTGTCACTGCACTGGACATTAGTTTTACGGCGAGCTCCTTTAGTAACTGGGGGGGCCATCAGCCGCCTGAAATTAATAGCTGTCGGGCTATCTGCACAGCGGAGAACCCAGGGAACTCGAGACTACTGACCAAAGCGCTCAGCTCGAGTAACCCCAGGGGGCGTGGTAGGTCTGTCCAGTCAGGGTTCAGCGGGCAGCGGCCAGACCAGCACCTGGCACCATAAATCAGAATGCCTGGCGCACGATGCCCGGCATTTTTAACCAGGCCGCGCCAGCGACTTGAACACACAGAGACTTAGGGACGCAGAGAGAATGTCTTAGAACCAGGCAAGGCTGCGAGCGAGGATAGAAGGAAAAACCTTTGACGCCTTTGTGGGAGCTAGCGACTGATACAGCTCTAACAGTCATGAGGCGGTTAGAAACACAACGAGCAGAGGTCGCAGTAACAAGACGCTAGACGTGTTACCACTCAGTTATGTTTAGTCTCTCGGCCAGCCAAGCAGCATTAGGTAGTGAATAAAAAGCTCTTAGAACTTTTTCGTCGGCCTCGGTTGTCGAAGAGTGTGAGACTGGGTGGTATGACGTAACACAGAGAACTTGTAAAGAAATGACCAGGTGGTTATGGTGATTGTTGAACTACTTTCCACTTCAATATCCACACTATGTAGGTTACATTTTTGTAATAACTACACTACACTGCATCTTTCACTGCATCTTTCACTGCAGAACATTGGCCTGAGTGTGGTAGATGCCAAAGCACTCCACACACAGTGCCTTCTTACAAAGCACACACTCGGTGCTTACACGCGCGTAGACATTTTGAACAACGGAAGCAGACCTGGCAGCCGCTACATTTAAATTTCGTTTGGCAAGCCGAAACGGTTTCCGAAACTCATTTAGACAGTGCAGGGGAAACAAGCGATGATCGAGCTTTACAATGATATAAAGTTTACCTCCCTTACACCATTAAATGCGTCGCTGCAAATGTTTAAATCTGTCGAAAGTATGTAAGCAACGCAGACTCAAGGGTATGATAGGCCGTAGATAGTATACTATCTACGCGTCGCCAAAGAGTTAAAGTTGTAAGTGCAGACAGTCTGCCTCATCTCATCCTCGCTGTCAGAGTCAACCTCAGTATGAAAATGCAGTTTTCATGGCAGTGTTTTTGACAGAGTATTTGTCTCTCCTGATCCCCACCCACCATAGAGTCCAACAAGGGGATGTCATCAAGCAGTGCCACATGGGGTATTTCCAGCAGGGCCACACCAAGGCTACAGCAGAGATATACTCCAGTTTAGACGGAACTAAACCAGATTGACCCAGGCTGCAGCCTTCTAGCAAAGCTAGGGCATTGCACAACCAGCTGACACCAACCTCCCATCTACAACTCTGGCCAAAGGGGCGTGTTGGTATGAGTGGCACCCATAAGGGACCTCAACTCCCAGGATCCCATTTTCTTCCAACACAGGTCATCTTGCATGGCAAATGTGTTAATAACTATTACTTAAAAATTAAAATTTTATGTTTTCTAATTTATGAATTCTGTTTTGATTCACTCAGATCTAACAGTAACTTCAGTTTTGTGGTCACCATAACTGTTCAAACCACAAGAACAGAGCCGAGGACTTACATAACAAAACAAACAAACAAAAAAACCACCACCGTACAGCAAACTATGGCTCTCTAATAAAAGAAACTAATGATTTTTTTCATGAAAATGCCTACCCCTTGAGCATTCCCCTAACAAGAGGTTAGCAACATTTTGCAACATCGCCCTTCATGCTGGGCTTTGATAGGAACACTGTTGCATCTTGACTTCAAGTGAACTTCACCAACCCTGTTAGATCAAAATCTATACTGTTTGCAACAGCATTCTTTCACATGCACCCTACAATCCAAAAATTCTGTATTCAAAGACAGTATTTAGAATCTGCATTCCTTGTATATGACATATATGACTTGTTTCTTGGATTCCCACCAGTTTAGCGTAAACATCTTGAGCCTTGCTTTTTCCCATCATTTGAGTCTATTTTAGTATACCCAGTTCCACATTCTCCAGTCTAGCACTTCCTATGTTTGAGTGAAGTCAGGTGATATTTTTGTCACTGTACACTGCCCAAAATCTCCAATCTACACGTTCCTTTCATAGCCTACCACAGATTTACCAATCCAAATCCATAGTCTTATCACGTGACATAGTTGCAAAAAGTCTGTTCGTGCCAGATGGCGTACAACCTTTATGCCGGACACACCTCTGGCATTCTACTCCACTGAGCAATTACTAGTTGCTTGGAACCATATGCCGGAAACCCTACAGTCAGTAAGAGACTGTACAGCAAAGTCTGAAACACATCTGTATTATCTTCATTCATGCCCTTGAGCGCATCATAATCCTCGACCGCAGAGTGTCTAGGGATACCAGCACTTTGAACAACCAAACACCAACTTGTATAAACTAGGCTGCATGTAACTCCTGTGTTCTAAGTCCCAGTGTGGACTTTCCTATGTAACCTCATCTCCAGGCATCTCAGTCTGCTGTCTGTGGTTGGGTGCTAGCAGTTTGGATTACTATCCTACAAACGGTGATTCTTCTTTGTGAAACCTGTGTGTCCATCACCCCTTACCCTGCACCAGAGGAAAAATAAAATAAATAAAATAAAATAAAATGTGGATTTTTAACGTGCGAGAACACATTTCATGCACACTTCGCGCGGACGATAGACACAGACACTCTAGTGAAAACAACGAAACACACACACACACAGAGGGAGAGATGAACGCACCACTGACCAACAGATGGGTGGAAAAGTATCATAAGAGACGATGAACAAAGAAAGTTGCAAGTTAATGCAGACAGGCAATCGTGACTTCAGTCAAGGTACTTTCGGAAAAGAAAGGTTTTTAAGTTTTGTTTGAAAGTCAGTAGTGATGGGGAGTGGCGAATGTTGTGGGGAAGTGAGTTCCATTGGGTGGATGCGGAGAAGGTGAACATGCGCTGTCCATATGTTTTTGTCCTGATGCGGGGTACTGAGAGAATGCGATGGTCGGAAGAGGAGCGGAGCTGTCTCACTGGAGTGTAGAAAACCAGCTATTGTCCCTCTGATAGATGATAGATCAGTACTCTCGGAAGAAGGATTCTACTGAACTACTTTGTTTAGCATTGAAGAACTATCTCTCCACTTGTATCTCAGAACCAGGAACTTGTGCAATGAACGGTTAATGTTTAAAGATGGAAGAGAACTATTGTGATTTGCCGATTCACAAAATATCGACTCTTGTGTAGTCGTTCTGAAAGATGTAAGCCAAGCAACAAACTGTGGCTCTGTCTGGCTTCCAGTCAAATCTATTTTTGTGCCAAAAGAATCACAGAAGGGAATTAATGCATCTTACACTAATTTCCCTATGTCTATTATCTAGCCGATATTGATCCACAACTATTCTACTCAAGGTTCTGTCTTTAGATACTCAAAACCAAAAGAAACAAAACTGACACAAAAACAAGCAGTCAAATTTCATGCATTCGGGTACAATGATAGCATCAAAAATCAGGTTAACATGAGGTCACATGGTCTTTTTAGTGTTGCCCTTGATAACATATTTACACATCTACATATATTTGCCTGGTGCAAAAAAAGCTATCCCTTCTGGCGCGCTAAGTCGGACAGTGGTTTTCACTCGTACAGCTTGAACACAAGCGGCAAGACTATAAATTTCGTTGCGAACAGAGGGCACCACCCACTAGGAACAAAAACCAATGTTTGTACAATCCCAGAAAGACCACCTGTAAGCAGCAGAAGAATGCAAAGACTAAACACTACAGATCGGGAAAAACCTATAGGATGACTGCAGACTGGAAACTGCCCAGCGTCATCAAACATGCACTGGGTGTGGCAGTTTCCGCAATCTTGTCACTTGTGGCCTCACTTTCAAGCCACTGCTAGCACTTGGGATTGAGTCAGAAGCAGACGACTTCATGTCACGACTGCATGACAGGACAGGCATATCTACCATGATCACCTGTGCCAACCATTCTTCCCTGCCACAGACACAACCCGAGCCACTGTCAGGAGCCATGGAGCTGCCATCAGCCAGCAGACTATGTGTCGCCAATTGTCTGAATGACTGCTGTACTGCCGCCATCCTACAAAGCAGTCAGACCTGACAACAGGCAGATCTGTGCAAACATGCCTATGGTGATGGTGAACCATATGGTGTGTTCCATACCCACCATGTGCCAGGTCATTATCGACACCAATGGGGGACACACCTGCAACTGACTTTGGACATTTGGAACATTCTGAATGCTTCCTCAGCATATAATACAATATGATACAATAATACTTTATTTCCCACATCCAAGCATAGGACTTTGTTGTGGTGTCACAGAATATGAGCAATATAACAGTCAAATCCTAAAATAGAATAGACCAAACTTACAACAGTTCCAGAAGTGGTTACCTTAATAACAATGGGACACACACCCACACATGTGCACCCAACCTTGCACACACATGCACACATAACCCTTGCTCATGCTAAAAGCGCACACATGACCACATACATCCCCCTCCCCCCCACCCACACACTATTCCTTGAGTCTTGCCATGTTGAAGGCAACTGACTAAGAAGGAGGGCTGGAGAGAAAGCTAGGTTAGACAGGTTCCAATAGAGAGAAAGCAGCCTATCGAAAGATGGCAGATGAACACACTTTGGTTTTCTGTATATATCTGGATTATTAATAATTTCATTCCTGTATTGCTAATTATTAAACTATAGAGGTTGTGTGGATAAACTGGCCTGATTGTTGCATTTGTGTGGAATAAAAGAAATTCACTTGACTGTAAGAGTGAACATTTCAAGAATTCTGTGTGCTAGATCTGTAGACTGATTCAACAATTTTACTGCACCTTATAATAATTTCCAATCAATATTCGGCCAGTGGATAATGAATTCTTTTCAAAAGATTTGCAAAATATAATTGTCAAGAAACCCTCTTATTTTAACTCCAGTTTTGTTTGGCTCCCTTCTTGGAAAGTTAAGAGAAATTCATTAGTAAGACAGATTTGATATTCTGCCCAAAAGAATACATTTTGAAGTATCACTGAAGTACTCTAGTATCACAAAGAACATTCTTGCTTGTCTTGTTGATTATTCTTCTCATAGTAATATGTACAGAAGAGCTTTATCACAGCGGAATCTTGTCTTGCTATGAGCAGGGAGTATATGTGAAGTGTGTCAGCAGAACAGATGAGACAAGATACCATTTATTGGCTGGGATAAAGAGTATTCTATTGCAGTGGATAGATCTCTAGCGTGCCCTTTAACAAGGTGACCCACAATGTGGCAAACACACATGTTTAACTCAATGACATCGTAGGTTTTCAGACTATTACTCCATTGCAATTGCAGTGGGGACACAGATTTCCGCACATTTGAAATAAATGCTGCTTGAAAACTACCACAAGTGTAGTCATCTATTTTACATATTTCGAAAGATTGGTTTTTGAACATAAAATAATTATACAATCATACTGAAAAACTGTTCAATAGTCCTTACTATTTGGTGTTAGACATAGTCACTGTATGCACTGTACACACCTACTCGATTTCTTCTGCCGTGACCTCCCCTGTGGTCTCTATGTAGCTTATTAAAAAATGTAGACAAAAATCTATCAAGAATAAAAACATAATTCCAATGCAGGCTGAAAGAGTAATCTAAAAAGAATAAAATGATTCCTACCTGAAATCCATCCAGTGTGATTTCTGTGTACAACGCTGTGTTGAAAAAATGTATCCAAGCAAAATGGCGCTTCTGATCACCTCGCTAACTCCTAAACAGTATTGTGTGGTCTCGCAAGCACAGTTTAGAAGTCGTGTATTGTGTGGTCTAAGGGAAGGAACTCAATAGAAAAATGATTCCACTATAAGAAAACACCAGTCACATCCCTTGTCGACCAACCGCGTTCGGTTTAAACATTTGTAAAAAGTGTTTGGACCAATCCTAGCTACTACAATCCCATGCATGGGAAATACTGTTCGCGTGATTTCTGTGCTCCACAATCTGATTGTTAATCAACGCTTGCATTTTTGCAGCACCCTATGCTTCACAATTTTAAATGACTGAGTCTCTCAACTGAACGCAATGATGAACTTCATCGGAACTTTTTACTCAAGATATTTCACTCACATTTTTAAGGAGCAACAAACTTGTAGACTAAATTTATAGAATCGTTCTGATAAGGACATTCATTTTAAATGTATGAAAGTTTGTGTTGTTTGTGGTACCAATTTTTTATGTAAAAATCACTTACAAAGAGTAAAGACTGGTGGCTATTGCATGAGATTCGACTGTGTTAAAATGATTGCTTACACTTTTCTTTCTCTGCCTTCGTCGTGTCTTGAGATCTTTAACAAGGTGATCTGCCTCAGCTGTTTCTTCTGGAATCTGGAAACCCAAAGAAAAACTGTTATTCATGTACGCACACACACAAGCTCCTTTTTAATTCAACAGACAAGGCGAAAACAGGCAGCACAATTTTTGTATTTTATGTTGATATACTTCAAGGTGTCTGCTTTTGATGCAGGAAGTCAGTGGTTCTTGTCCTGGCCAAGACATGGGTAAGACTGAAAAATTGGCAATCGAATAGCTGCCCTGCCCTGCCCTGCCCTGCCCTGCCTATAGGAAACAGTACTAGGACTGGTTGGCTCAGCATGATAGCATGCCTGCCTCAGACAACACCATCCTGATATGCGGTTTATTGGCAACTGGGTGTTAAGCATTGAGCAGTACCCACCCGAACAGGAAACTGACGATTCTATTCTGTACAAAAATTCTGTATAAAGTTCCGTATAAAAATAGGCAGATGGCTACGAAAACCAATGGTCTGAAGGTCCACAGGGATGCCATGCTTCCAGGTCATGTCGGAGGCCTTCTTAAGATCGAAGAAGACCCCCAACACGTATTCCTTTCAGACAAAGGCATCCTGGATAAATGCTTCAAACTGAACCAGGTGGTCGACGGTGCTCCAGCCCCGTCGGAAACCACACTGAAAGAGGACAGCAAACCCTTGGACTCAAGAATCCAGACCAGTTGGGCACTGATCATACACCCCATAGTTTTACAGACAGCTGGTGAGAGAGACAGAGCAGTAGTTATTGGGATCAGAGGGATACTTACCAGGTTTTGGAATAGGGACAACCAGGGCCTCCCTCCACATGGAAGGAAAGTCCCCAGAAGTCCAAATGTAGTTAGGGAGGAGAGACAGAAATTCTTAATGAAGACGAGTGAAGAATTGGAAGTGGGCAGAGTCAAGAAAAGGGGTAGAAGAAGAAGACTGCTGGAGAGCTTGTTTGAGTTCAGACAAAGAGGAGATGGTAAGATTGTAAGAGCTAGAGGAAGAAAAGTTACAAGGAGTTGACTTGGATTCATGCTGGAGCCCCTGAAAAGGAGAGTAATGAGAGGAGGAAGAGTTGTGAGTGATGGTGTGTGCAAGGTGGTTAGCAACCTTGTGTTGGTTAGTAAAGGTCACATCTTCATCTTGAAGGTGGCAAACGGAACTGCAGGACCGGTTCCCCCAAATGTGATGGACAGCTGCCCACACAACAGAAAAAGGGGTACGAACAGACAGAGGAAAAATGAAACTCTGCCAAGCCTGTTTGTGCTTCTATTAAAAAATATAGCAAGCATGAGCTTGCAGCTTTTTAAAAGCCAGGACTTTGTCCTGGGTAGGGCAGAAGAATGCAAGCCACAGCTTCTTCCGACCCCGTTGCACGGCCCGACAGTCTTCATTGAACTAGGGCACATGAGCCTGCTGATGACTCCTCCCACTGGACAAGATGCCGGACCTCACAATATTGAGTAAAACACTGGTAAAAAGGTGGACAGGATGGTCCCCACCCACTGGGGACTCGAGGCCAAAGTGACCATAGAAAGACAAAGAGAGTGGAACAGTGACCAATTAGCCTCAGAGAGATTACAGCACCCTGGTCTTCAGAAACGTCGGGCGACAGAACAACTGGGAAATGGTCACTACCACGAAAGACCCCAGTGAAAATCAAGGAAAAGAGAGGGAGAAAAGACAGAAAGATCAATGGTGAAAGTATACCCACAATGAGGCAGACAGAAAGTGGGGCTACCATCACTGAAAAGACAGAGATCCCTCTCTGCAAAAAAACTAAGCTAAAAGCTCCCCCCAGGGTGTTGCTGGGGATAAGAGGTAAGAGAAAGAGGACTGTAAAGAAGGCGAGGGTGAAGGAGAGTGACACCGCCAGAGGCAGAGGCATCAGGAGAAGCTTAATGGAGGTGAAAATGGCCACAGGAGAGAAGAACGGAGCTCTGCAGGAGGGTTTCCTGCAGGGTGACAACTGCAGAACCGAGGGAAGAGAGAAGACATCAGAGGTCCTCATAGTTAGCTTGGATTCCCTGATAGTTCCACTGGATGATGGAGGACATGTTATCGATGTAAGCTAGACTGACACCGAGGGTGGTCAGGAGGGGACAAGTGGAGGAGGGGATGGCATCCCTCCAAAAGATAAGGTCAAGCTTGTTCGTTAGGTGGGACATGACCCTTGAACCTTTGGAAGGCAGATGAGTGAGAGACAGAGAGGAGGCTCCAAAATCCCCAACCTCCTGTCTATCATCACCCACAGCCGAAAAACAGCTGGGGGAGGATGAGGCAGAGGCAGAAGCCGAGAGATGGGCACTCCCAAGCCCTGTGAACAAACAGAGGTGGATTTCTTGACAGACTGCGGTGTCGATGGTGTTGAGGGAGGTGGTGCAGCAGAGGATGGTTGTGAGGATCTACAGCACAGATTGTGCGATGATGCAAGAATAGTAGAAGTATCTATTGAAGTAGTGCATGATGTGCTCTGTATAGGGGGTCAAAAGCTCAAGCCAGCAAGAGGGGGCATAGAGACAGAAGACAAAGGACAAGGGGAGTCCCCAGCAACCTAGGTAATGTCCGTCTGGCAAGAAGAAGAGGCTGAAGGTCCCTGAGAGCCAACAGAGGAGGTGGTACAGGAAAAGCCAACCCCCTTGTAGGCCTTGGCAAAGGACAACTTACCCTCCACTTGGACGAGCTGGATGACAGACTTTTCCTTCCACTGAGCACAATTATGAGAAGTGGCAGGGTGATTGCCATGGCAGTTTAAGCACTTACCGGAGTTTGAACAGTCTGCAAAAGAAGGATCAACAGCTCCATAGCAAGAACAAAGAGAGACAGATTTACAGTTGTTTATACCATAGCGATGGCACTGAACATAGAAACGTTGATCTTAAGACAGCCTGTAGACAGAAAAAAGCTCCCCTCTTAGGGAAACAGAAAGTGATAAAATAAGTGTTGGTGGGAATGACTGCTCTATAACTCTTGCAAGTCACTTGGCAGACATTCGTCACCCCCTGAGACTGAGGATCGGCCTTGATGTCAAGTTCCAACATGTCAGACAAGTCAGCACAGTGAATCATGCTGACTGAAGAGTTCAGTGAGTTGCGCATGGAAACCTGGATGGGATAGTCAACAAAGATTTTGGAATCCTATTGGCAAAGAGAATCTGATGCCTTCTGGGTTCCACATTCAGCAAGGAAAGAGGTGCTGTGGAGCCACTTGATTGACAGGATGTTGGACAAGAAAGCTCTTAACCTCTTATGGACACCAGAAGGGGTCAGCTTTGTCACCGGTCTGTTAGGGTCTGCACCCTCAACAATGAGAAATCGAGGGCAAGAAACGTGTAATGTAGAGGAAGAGACAGACCACCACACCTCATCCTCACTATCAGAATCAACGCAGGGTGAGAAGTGCTGCTTTCTCCGCAGAATGTTAAAAGCCATCTTAGGGAAAGAACATTTTAATCTCTCCTGATCCCCAACCACCATGGACCCCAGCAAGAGGTGCATCCAAGGAGTACCACAGGCCATATTTCCAACAGGGCCACACCACAGCTATAGCAGAGGTTTACTCTAACTTAGGCAGAACTGAACCAGACTGACCCAGCCTGCAGCCTTCTAGCAAAGCTAGGGTACTGCACAACCAGACGATTGATTGGTGTGGCCCACACCAACCTCCCATCTAGGAGAAATCCAGGCCAAAGGGGGATGTTGGTATGAGTGGCACCCATCAGGGATCTCAGCCCCCAGGAACCCATTCTCTGCCGACATGGGTTGCCCTGCACAGCAAATGCAGGGGGTCTAAAGAAGACTACATAGGAAAAAAACCCATGGAGCAAAGTAGGATTAAAGGGGAAGAAGAGGACACACTAGAACAGGTAGAAAGACACCACAGGAAAAAATGGAAGAGCACAAGAAGTTTTGGAAGGAAAGAAGAGAGGGAAAGGACGAGAGGCAGAAAAAGGAAAGCAGAAGAGAAAGGGGTGGGCCAGCTAAGTTACCCAGTCAGAGGCAAAGTGCTCACCCCCAGCACATGAGGCCAGGCCCGCAGGGGTGTTTAAGGTAGGTGGGACAATGGAACCATAGACAACACAACCACATTCTAGTCTGCATCTGACCAATGAATGGTATAAACGTAAAACAGTGGTCTATCTGCGCTCCACTGGGTGCACCCAATGACACATAAAAAGCCAGGCCCACAGGGGCAACACAAACTGATAATCAAAACTAGACACAGTAAAACCTCCCATATTCGACCTTATCATATACAACCTCTTCTGGCATATGACACAAAAAGTTTTGATGGAGACCATTTACTACATAAATGACCTCCTATTTCTGACTCCCTCCTCAACCCGACCACCGACCAACAATAGTGACCAGTTTTGCGCAGTATACGACTTTCCCTGGTCGAGCAGAAACAGGTAAGCAAACTTCTTTTGCAAAGATGTTCACTGAGAAACACGAAATGTTGACCCCATGAGAAGTGCAAAAGAGCTATTTCCAAACCATGTAATGCTCAAACTGAAAACCACAGCCAAAAATTGTGAAAGATTTTTGTAAAGTTATGTTTATTGCCAAAATTAGGAGTAGTATACCACAGCAGCAAAAATTAACCATTGTCAAGACGATTTACACACAGTCTACATTATCAGTACACCAGTAGAGATATATACAATTCGGATATCTGAGCAAGTTGGATTCACTAATTGCACATATGGGTGCCATCGTTCAGCAAATCAATGGTACTGCATTTCAATGTTGGCATTACATTTTTCCCTCTCATATCTGTGTTCTAAAATTTGAATAAATTGTTATAACAGAGGTTTATCTATTTGCATTTTAGCTGAGTATACATATGACTTAGCGAGGAGCCAAATCAGATCAAAGACAGGATCTGTTACAAAATGTGTACTATATTGAAAAAGTACAAGATGTTCATTTAAGACCATGCAATTAAATGCCATGCATCTATTCGTTAAAAATTCCTGCAGGAAAAGCTTTGCACAATTTTACATTCCCACAACATTTGCTGAAGGTGTTCTTTATCTGTTTTGCAAAGTGAACACATATCATTTTTGTCTATTCCTTAATGTAGTATAGTTATGCTAGCTGAACTTGCTAACATCCTCTACTGCCTGATCATAATTGGTGTTTCTTGCCAGTTTTTGATCCGCAGTAGTTTGGTCTTTTCTTGGCTGATCTTCAAGTCAACACACTGTGCAGTCTCTCCCAGAGAGTCGATTTTTCCTTCCTTATCTTGCAGGCGGGAGACAGGAAGGCAGGTATTTTAGAAGCCAAGACATTTAACTTGTCATTTTGTGCCAGAGATTAAGAAAGAGATTTTAGCAAGAGATACAACATGTAACTATTTTAATAACAATAGCTTACCAAAATTGGATTAGATATGCCACCATCGTTTTCTTCATCTTCCAAAAGAAGCTCCCTCTGGCTGTTTCGATGTCTTTGTTTTCCTTCCATTGTGCCACCTTAAATCTGAGAAAATAAAGTAGTACAAAAGTGGGTTTTTCTTCATTTTCAAACAAGTACTAATAATAGTGTTTTGAGCTGGTCACGACTGTTAATAAAAAGTGAGATCAAGACTAATTCCCTATATTGATGCAGTTCTTTTATAATATGAACACTTTGTGTCCTTAACTCGGTCTCTAACTTATGCTAACCTTTCATCACTGTTTCACCAGAAAGAGCACATGATAGTAGGAGATAACATCACTGATACACATACCAGATGTTCCAAACATTCCCACAGCTTCTGATTCAAGATTTTGAATGTAAGTTTTAGCATGCTGTAGATGCACTGATGCAACCAGTCAATTCTTTTATAACTCACTATAAGCACATCAATGTGCCTAAATAAGGGTGCTTATGTTACCTGCTGACAAAAGTAAACCTATGGTAGCAGACCCTCACTTTTGATGCTACTTCCTATAATTAATGCAGATAGGGCTGCTCTACTTCATTTCTTTCTGATTTCGTCAAACCCCACCCTCCCAATTTGGTGATTTAAGCAGCTACAATGGACAAGGACCTTGTGAAAAGGAAATCTATGCAGATTTAGACACCAATGAATTGTTTTATAGCTTCAATATATTAAAATATTCAGCCAATAAGCACTTAATAACAACTGGAAGTTCAAAAGATAACTAAAATTGCAAAGAAGGAAGAGAAGAGGGGAATGAGATCGCTGTGGAAGAGATTGAAGCTGTCATTCTTCTGAACTATGATGCCAACTAGAAACTCAACACTGTGTGGGTGGGTGCGGCAGAAGGTTGGTTGGTTGTTGCTTGATGTCCCATCGCAAACTAGGTGCATATCAGGATGGTTTTGCTTAGACAAGTTAAACGCTGCCACGCTATGACTGCTGTTGCAATACAGGCTTCAGTCCCACCCAGTCACATCTAATATATAAAGCCAAGTGTGTGTTTGTGGGTTTGGAAGTTATACAAATCTGCATGCCTGAACTGATCCACACCAAATTTGGCATGCTAGTCCCTTTTCAGCTGCACGATTATAGGCAATATTTTGACCATGTACCATGCACCACCCGAGACACATGGAACCTCAGCTGATCGCAGTCTTGACCCACCACCCTCACAACCTTCCAGTACGTAGGATCCTCCTCTCCAACTGGCACATACTGTCTAAATCTGAACCCCACCTCTTCAAACAAAACCCCCTCCTAGCATCTAGCAGGGATAAGAACCTGCGAGATCTTCTAGTACATTCCAAACTCAAAGCCACCACCACCCTCCCCCATCCTGTGGCTCCACCGTCAGAGCTGCCAACCTTAAAACTTAAGATCAGTAACACAAAAACAGAATTTCAGTAATTTGGAACTGAACTTCAGTAAAAACCAGTCGCAACTTCCATATCTTACATGCAAAATAGCTGCCTTCATGTAGGTACGTGACAAAAAAATTCAACAATTGTTTTCGAAAGTTATGTATATTAATACAAAGAGCTTAAAAATACAAACAAAATGACAAACTTTATTAAAAATAGGCCAAAAATTAAGGGAGTTATGAATTTTTCTTTGATTTAATTTTGCAACGTCTTTTTCATGAGGATCTTAAGGGAAATTGTGTTCAGCGAACTGAGTTTGTGAGCGTTAAACGTTCATAACTTCTACAGATCTTCACCAATATTTAAAAATAAGATATCAATGGAAAGCTTAAACTCTCAGCAATACAATCACAGTACTATTAATTGATTTTACTGATCTATTTTTTTAATACCTAAAGTTCCACACTTGAGTGTGCACGAAAAACAAGATAAATTGTACACAGAGTACTAGAAGACTAAATCTTTAAACACATTAAATTTAAATGTAAACAATGAAAATAAGGTTCAGTTCATTCATTTATGTTATTATTTGTAAATGAAACACAAATACTAATTCCATTAACCAAACAATACTTTTTCTTTAATACGCCTGCTTGAGAGAGTATGTCAACACTTCTAGAGGCCTAAAGAGCAAAGGTTGCCATGAATAAATAAAGTTTAAACCAATAGTCCACAATCTTTTTGGTCACGTGACGATATCTCGTGCCACACTATGTAAATGAAAAAAAGGACGCTATCGGTACACCTGCTCTGTTTCTCAGTTCACAACAAAATCCGCAGGGCTTGGATTTTCAAGATTATGTGTGAAACGGAACTAAAAATGATTCTTCTACCAAAGGAAAGAAATAATGAGTTCCCTGCATTCAGATTTTAGACTAGGTCTTTTTTTGATTAGACATGCTGGGATTTGCTTAAACACTTACGAAACCATTTTTTCTAAGCAGACGGGACTCTTGAGAAAAATTGAATGAAAAAAAGGCAGGGATCGAAACCTCATAAAATTAAGAAGATGCAATCAAAAATGCTTAATTAGTTGAGTTATTCAATAGTTTATGGTCTGGTTACTTAGCTTCTGTATCGCAAGGTTGTTTTTGAGGAGCCTCTATTTTGGCCTGCTCCAAGTGGGCTTACATTTACAAACAAGCGTCACTGGAATGAGATGCTTTAACGATAAGAACAATTATTGACTATCATGGCTTGGAGAATACTAAACTCAGACAAGCACAGTTCGCAACGCACGAATCCTGCTTTTGAAGATGGCTTGATACACGGATACCGCTTCGTGTAATCTTCTCTATAAAGCTGACAACCGACAGTCAATTTTTGTTAACATCTGCCTTGGCTTCATCAGCCAGCCTCTTTGCCATTTTAAGAGTTTTCAAAACTAGTTCAACACACTGCTACAGGCTGAAAAGGGGATCAGCTTACCGAAACGTTACCCGATTGGGGGTTGACATGTGTAACCGGAGGGTTGACTGGTCAAGAGAAACATTGTCTACACCAGCTTCCAGCATGACTAATTCACATGATGAGTTTGTCTTGAAACTGACCCAAATGTATAGGCGCCGGGAAAAAAAGGAATTTTTTTTTTAACAAGTAGCAAAATCTGGCATTTCCGTAGGTCCGTAATAAGAGATCGATTTCCATAGCAGATTACGGAAATTCTGTAATAGCTGGCAGCTCTGCAGTCCACCCCATGCAATGTTCCCCGTTGCCACACTTGCCCCTACCTGAACAACGACACAATAATCCACACACCCAACACCACTTTTGTAATCAAGCGCCACTTCACCTGCACTAACAGCAACATCATCTACGCTTTCACATGCACCCTCTGTCCCACTTTATTCTGCATCGGTGAGACAGAACGCACACTCAACACCCGCTTCACAGAACATCTAGCTGACACTAAACAGCGCAGAAACACATCAGTTGCATGTCACTTCAGTACACCCCCACACACAGCCGACATGAGGGTCTGTGGTATCTGGAAAGTGAAGGGCGATTCCATTGACCATAAGAATATGGAATCCTACTTTATTACCCATTTTGGTACCATGGCACCTACTGGACTCAACCTTAAACACTGACCCTCCACCTTCCCCCTTTTCTCTTAACCCCCTCACCCCTCCTCCTCTCTCTCTCTTACTTCTTTTCTCTCACCTCCTTCTCTTCCACACTGACACCCCCTTATCCACGCTTCTCTCTCCACCCCACCCCCTCTCCACCCCCACCCTTCCCTACCCACCTTGCGATTGGTTGCCCCTCTTTTTAAACCTTCTTACTGTCCCTTAGTCATTTTCCTGCTGTCCAGCCCATGTGCCACATCTACTGAAGCTAAGTCTTTTTCGTTGTTTTTGTGTCGTCCTGCTGAAGGGGTAGTGCCCCGAAACATGTAGATTGTCTTCGTCTTTGTCATGTCTGGCTTGGTCCGGTTCCTTTGTTTTCGATTTAAGAAAGGTTTTTCCTCCAAGCGGCAATCACCTGTTTTTCTTGTATATTCATGTACCTAGACCTAAAAATGAAATAATAAGTATGACGACACCCTTAATAAGTCATGTACACAGCAATCAATGTGCAAGGGAGGTCACCACACGGTTTTTCCCTTTTGTACAAAGAGTACTTGTTCTTGTCTCACTTGACAACAGAGAGACAGCAGGCAAGGGTAGGGGTTAGAGAAGGGGTGTGTATGGGAGGATAGTTAACTGTAAGAAAAACCATGGCGAGTAATAAATGTACTGTCACATGGCCAACAGTCCTGGTAGTGTTCCTTATAGTGCCAGGCAACTGGCAGGGCAGCTACTTGATTGCCAGTCCAATTATTGTAAACCTAATAACAAACTTGTTTTACAGGCCACTGCCAATTTTTCTTTAAACTGACAAATAATATATGTAATTTTTGCATCATAGCATCATCGATCACTAGCGCATGACTGTGAGATTTGTGCAGATAGTCACTTCCTAATGTAATATCGCTACACACATCAGACAACACCATCGATCATGTTCAGCTGTACTTGCCTATAATATTCATTTGCTTCTTGTTAACTTTTGTTTCCGCACTCTCTCTTCTCTACTGTTCGTCGATTTTCATCAAATTTGTATAGCGGTATAAACATACACTTGGCCGTACATGATCGGTAATGATTGGGATCGATTTTCGTGGCTAAAACGTGATCAATGGTGGTCTTTTTTGTGTCAATTTGTGCTACATACTACATAGTCTCAGCATGCTGTTCAGGTCCGATTTTCACTTTACTGGATCGCACTGAATGACTGATCCGATTTTCACTGATTTTTCAAAAAGCAGATTCGGGTTTTTTTTCAGGTCCGATTCTGCATGATTCAAGTCCGAATCTTTATGACTCAGGTCCAATTCTGTAAGATTCAGGTAGGATTCGGTGTTCTGGGTCCCATTCAGTGTTTTTACCGACGCGACTACTCCGAGTACTCGAGTCGTGCGGATACTGGATAGTAACTACTAACTTTCATTTCAATTTGGTATCCTAATGTAGTAATGATGCACAACTGTTTTATCACTTTTTGCGTGATTTTGATTGCGATCAAAGCAGTCCATATTTATTCTAAAAGAATTATACTTACTTAAGCTGAAGTAAAGATAAAAGAAGCCAAGTATTTCGTTCTATTGTGCGAGACGATTGCAGTTGCATGTGCACAGGCACGCTCGATTCGAACGCGGCGCTGTGGTAACCAATATATCACGCATGCGTCAATAGCAACTTCCGTTTTTCTTGTTTCCGACAATTTAAGGCAGTGAAAACCGTGTACGGACATACTCCATGGAACTGGACGACTCACGATGCTGTATAGCTGAACGGTAAATTAAATCTTTTGTTTCGTATTTGGACATTAAAGCTCCAGGGATGTGAGGGAGACAACTGTCCCGACACTTAATGTCTTTGAGTTGACTCGTACACTATACTGAGTTGACGGGTAAGGTCAACTCGACCATTTTAGAGTTTTGAAGGGGTAGGATCATCTCGACCAGTTGACTCGTCGACCACAGAAGTTGACTTGTTTGTTTGCAGGATGATGCATTGATCATGGTTTCAAAAGAAAACTGATGTGTCGCTTATTGCATTGCTTGTGGAAAACCGATAGACATTATTGGCAACATGGGGGCGCAGTCAAGTCCATCCTATGAAATGTCCGTGCAGTATGAGTATGTGTAGGTTATACAGGTACGTGATAAGAAAACCCTTCACCCGACTCTCCTCCTTTTCTCATCCAGTATGTAGGTACGTGACAAGAAAACCCTTCACCAAACCCTCCTCCTTTTCTCATCATTTTCTTGGGACTGGCCACGGCAGAGCTAAAAAAAAGTGTTTATTGTTGTAAACGTTTAATGCATGAGATAATAAAAATAAAAATTTTTTGAGGATGAAAATGGATAACAGAGCAATTTATACATTGTATCAGATAAGAACTATAGTATATATATATATATATATCCATTGTCACTGGCAGAGAAACAGCATACAGTTAACAGAGTTCATGGGGATGGATTGCTATAACAGCCTCAGTAAGATTGTGAAGATTTAGATCCTGGTGAACCAAAAGATCTAATTCTTCAAATTAAAAGCAGACTGCTTCACTGGCACTTTCTAGTCTAGATCTCCAAATACTACATCCACTGCCAGTTTGAATTTGGACAACTCAAAATCTGTTGATGTGTCATATGTCTCCTCCTCTGGCTTCCAATAAGCTATAAGCATGATGACCCTTTTTCTTCTTGAGTTTTTCAATCTTTCCATAGTACATTTCCCGCATCTGGGTCACTTCATACCACAGATGGCAGACATTTCGACCCACCAAGTCTTCATCATTCAAAATGTCTGTCAGGTCTGATATGCCTTTAGTGTTCAGATCAGGAAATGCAGATGCAAGCTCTACTATGTTAATCCTCTGAAGTTGTAGCTTTACCTTCCTTCTCTATCTGTCTTGCCTCTGCTGTCTCTTTTTCACATTTCTTTTTCTGAGTTCTTTCTTCAGCTCACTGTGCCTTGCTCTGTTGGTCCATCTCTTTTGCCTTGCCTTTTCCACTGCTCAGTTCACAATGCTCTCTCTTGTCTCTTCACCAAGACCACCCAGGTAGTCAACGTGGTTCTTGGTCACTCTGATCTTGCACGGTGAGAAACAAAGAGCAGAATTGGGTGCACGGTCCTTGGCACCATTCAACATCCCAATGACTTGCTCTGCATCAGTGTTGTGGAGCCTGGCCATCTGTGTCTGACTTCTCAATTGTCCAGACAGCTCCATCTAGAAGTAGCACTGGTACTGCCTCTCCATAACACTGATCACTGGTGTAAGACAGGAACAATCATGGTTTTCACTTGATCATCTCTAGGACAGGCCAAAGTTACTGCTTGAAAGACTTCATCATTAATGGTATTACCAAAGAAGTCTTTGCTATCGGATACCAGTGAAAAGGGGTTATCTGTGGCAGCCTTGATGTTAGCAATCACCACTTTCACTTGACTGATGACTTTAATGTGGGTGATCTTACTGTTTATGGGGACATAGAAAATCTCCATCCATGGCCCTGACAACTTCTTTCCCAGGAGACCCAAGATGCACATCTGCTTCAGAGCTGTTTCTTTTCTGAAGTCGGATCTCAAGCTTCCTTATGTAACCCACCACAAGTGACTGCTCCTGCATTCAAGAATGTCTCAAAGGCAGAGTGGTACTGAATGAAAAGATCGCATATGTGAAATAATATATGTAATCTGTTACCCCTGTAACGTGGGATAAGGGGTTTTGGAAGGCCTTCTTGCTCTAAAAATGTAAGAAAACCTTTTGGATCACCTTTCTCATCCTTGTACCTCATCTTGTTCATCTGGACCACTGTGTTCCCTGCCAGGCAGTCCTTTCCCATGAGTTGTCCGTTGTCGTTCTCAGGCTTGATGGATTTGAGTGCTGACCTGCAAGCACTCGCGATGGAATTCAGCGGGTGCAGATGGCAGTTAAGCTCATTGATGTTCTTATTCCATTTCTCACATACAAGCTGGACAGTTGCATGGTTGAATGCAGCTCTGTCTGACATGGCTGATGTTTTTGATGGTCTGACTGCGATCTGAAACTGACACTGATGGAAATCCAACTACACCCGAGCAAGATGCTCTATTGACTCGGTGATCTGTCTCGTAGTCTTCTGCTGTCCCTCCAGGCAACTGGTCCACCGCAATAACATGGCACTGTGTCTGTGTGGTGAAGAGGACAAAGTTGATGTGCCCTCCCTCTTGGGTGGTGGCATTGGACCCAACAGATTAGGTTTGGAGAGTGCAACTTCGGCTGCATGAAGGTCACACAGAATGCCCAGTTCACAGGCCATCTCTTCTATGGTGCGCCTGTGTGGGAATTCTGTTGGAACAGGTAAGCCTAAACAATGAAAAAAATGCCTGAATCGAAGATGGTATGTTATCTGCCACAAAATTAACAATGGTATTGTATACTAACATCCTCAGCTGAGTAGGAAAGCATCTTCTGTCTTTTTTTAAGGCTAAGGGTTGCTGTCTTTCACAAAGTAACTTCTTTTTCTTCTGTCAGTTGCTGAATCTTCTTTGTCCTTCTCCACCAGCATATCTTTAAATTCCTTGTCTTTTTCTCTTATCCTACTTTCAAAATCCAAATCTTTTTCTCTCATCAACTTTTCAAAATCAGCTCTCAGCTTCGACATCTGATTTTTATTCTCAAATATTCTCAAACCTTTGCCTTTCGTCAGTCTTCAGAACATATTAATGACTTTATCGTGCTTTTTGCCTTCAGCACCAGGTAGTGAACCTGATAATAATCAGGACTGCAGCCAAACCTCTCACTAACTGCTGCTACAGTGGCTTTAACAGATGATTCTTTCTTAAAGAATGAAAGGAGAACATAACCATTAAGACAGGTATCAGAGTCATCTGTTAAGGAAAAGTTGTCCTCTAGATACTTCTTGCCAACTCGCTTGGGTTGAGGGGCCAATTATATCTTTTTTTCTTTTAGGGGCCATTAAAAAAACTAAGGCAGCAAATTAACTGTTGTGTAAAATATATTAATCTATATTAAGGTTTAATGTACAGTTAATAAATTATGAGACAAAATATCTGCCTAAAACTTACTAACTGTAGTAACTATTTGTAATTGAAGAGGGTTCCTGCAACTCCTGGAAAATTTTGTTGTAGCTTCTGGATACGAAACTTCCATTCATGAAAGCACACAAATTCAAATATTTTATTAAAATTTATGGTGCAAACCGTCTACTTTTCTATCACGGAGTTCTGATCTGTCACTACTTAGATTTATTAATAACTTTTACCTTTTACTATTAATAAATTTTACCTTAACTTTATTTCCTTTACTTTTTTTTCTCTTCACTGTTTTCTTACAATCTTGGCCAGCATGGAACTGGTTTTTGCAAACTACGAGAAAAATGATTTCAACAAAGGGCACACGAGAACTATATTAGTGTGTTCAGAGCGTTTTAACGAGGAGGATAACAAATTTAGGCCACAGTATTTCCATATCTCACTTATGCATATTTTAAAATATTCTGATATTTGGAAACGGGTGCTGTTTGCATGATTATTTGTTTTTAAGTCTACATTACCACTACCAGTGCTATTTAAATATTTTCATACTTGCACGTTTACTGAATTACCGTGAAACAATGTAAACTCAACATTAGTTCACTGATTTATCGTGCGTTGATTCCCGAACACAAGTTGGAAACTCCTATAAAAAAACTTCCTTTATATTCTTCCCGCAGTTACAAGCGATTGACATGATTTGCTGATAGTGTTTTTTTTATTCCACGGATTCTGATTGACATTTTCTGAGAAGCTAATGTCTCAAACACATATTTTAATGGATTTAAATCTTTTCCTCCATCTTCTATTATCTCAGAATATGAACAACCCGATAATGAGTCGCGCGATGATTCTCATGGACTCATTGTAACAAGCTACACTCTGGTCTAGACTAAACAACAGTATGCCTAGCTTGCTCCTTCTGGAGATGGCGTCTCTTCGGCTGCTGTGCTCCCTGCTAAGTTTCAGGCAATCTCCAGCTCATGGGCTATCCAAAAGCTACACTTTAACAAAAAAGGGGGCAGGGCTGGCAAGGGATATCACTGATGTTTTCTTATATCGGAATAATTTTCTATCAAGTTCCTTCCCTTACACCACATAATACACGACTTCTAAACTGTGCTCTTGAAACCATTTTCCGGTGCAAACCGTCAATGGTCGAGTTGGTCCCTGGAGATGGTTGAGTTGATCCTAGACAGTGGTTGACTCAGTCCTAAGATCTAAGAAAAGGCTAAGTAACATCCTTCCCTTGAACCGATTTTACACCGATTTGTGATAAGCTACGTGGTAGCAGTGGCTGTTTACCTGACCTGTAGCATTCACTGTAGCAAAACTATGGAATGGATGCCAAACATCTCTTTAGTACTACTCAATGATGAAATGAAAACTGTTTTGAACAAATGTAAACATGCTAATGCTATTGGAATCAAGATGTCCTCTGTTGTTTTGAATTTGTGGGATGGTTGCATCATCTCCATTCTGTGGTTGAGTTGATTCTCCATGGTGATGGAGTTGATTCACTGCTATGGTGGAGTTACCCACAGTGGTCGAGTCAGACAATGGTTGAATTGAAAAATGGTCAGCCTGAGGGTAGACTGAGTTGACATGTCCATTCAGAATTGGAAGTTGTTAGTTTTAATGTTTATATTGCATACAATACTTTTAATTCTGCCTTAAGAAAATGAAAATTAATTTGGGTTAATAGTTTGGATTTATAGAAATCTAAACTAGTTTGATTTATTAGAATCAAAATATATTTGAATTTATTTTTATCAAATTTAGAATATTTGTAATTTTTAGGCATTAAAAATATGATATTGTAAACAGGATGCAAAACTAAAACAAGGGGATCTACAGTTTCTTGTCACAATACTGTACCATGACCCAAAGTGCTAAAATCTCATTTAGCGATCCCTGAACTTACCTCCAAACAAAATAACCCACCAGGGTAACCCTGTTAAGACCCTCCACGCATGCGCACACCCCTTGCCACCTGTGCGCACAGCTCACTGACTAGGTCAAGCAGACTTTCTCTTGCGTTGTTGGGCCGGTCGGACGCGTGTTTCGCCTGTCGGTCGCTACGTCGTTGCCTTCCCTCAACGTGGCTTGTCCCTGGCAGTCCCTACACCCTTTCTACTCTACGCTACGTCATAAAGGAAAGTGAGCCTTTGTGTTCTCTCCTTGTTGCTGTGTCTTTACATAACTCTTTTTCGTTAGACAGTTGTTTGACTCAGCGTAGTCTGTTTCGTCTTAGCCGGCTAACGTAACTACACAGGGGGTATACACATTGCTGGGTTCTTACTGGCGTGTTTACTTATTCTCGTTTGCATTGTCTGCTTTGTGCGGGTCTGTGATTCAAAGTGCTTCGTCACTCCCCGACTTTTGTGCTAGGTGTTTTGCTCGTTCACTTAGCCATGACGCTATATTCTCCGTGTATCACGCGTTTGCTTCGTTGCGGGTCCGTGACTCAGTGCTTTCGTCATTCCCCAGCTTTTGTGCTAAGTGTTTTGCGTGCTTCACCTAGTGATGCAACGTGGGTTTTTCCCTTTCCACGCTTTGTTTTATTGATTGCGGGAGCGTGACTCGCGCCGTTGGGGTAGGACTTACCTGCGCTCGCTCCCCCCCCCCCTCGGCAAAGTGTTGTCTCACTAGCCGGTTAGCCTTGCAACCGTGCAGTAGACGCTCATGCCAGTAACAGCGAGATACGCCACTGGGGGCTAGTCAATGCGCGGTGGCTACTCTAGTGGGAACTTCTGGGGAGGAACAGCCACTGGTCCTCCAGTGGGCGTTTCTATGGTCTAATGCTGTTGGAGGTGGACTTGCTCTCGCTCGTTTCCCCCACGGCATCCAGGTGTCTTGACTCGCTGCTGCGCCATGCCACCATGCAGTCAAATCACCGTCCCTCGCAGCTGAGTGCTTCCGCTGTCCATCGATCCCCCCTCCGCTGCTCCCGGAGCGGATGGTGGGGGGGGGGGGAGAGGAAGCGGCTGTTAGTCACTCCGTCGAGAGACTGTCGGTTGTGATGAAAGAAGCGTGGGTGCGTTTTTTCTCCACTTGTGATGTGAGAAGCCACCTGTTTTCCTGCCAGCGCCGGCAGGTTCAGGGTGAACGTGCCTCCACCTGGCCACCCACCTGAAGTTCCCCTAACTTCCAGGTGTTTTTTTTTTCACACCGACAATCGCCCTCCCTGTCCTGCCAGTGCCTTAGAGCTTTGCTCCTCTGACATTGTGCTTTCCGGTTGAGATAGCGATCGCCCTCTTCTCTTACATCAGAGAAGCTAAGTTTGTCAATGGTGCACTGTGCCTCATGCTTGCTTCCACTGGCAAAGGCATCGCTTTACACTCGTCCGGTTTCACCCCTGCGGTCGTTCCGGTCGAGTGGGGGGGGGAGGCTACCACCGGCGGTCACGTCACTGCACGGTGCGGTTCCCCCCCCCCCCTCACTCGCCATGTCCGGTCTCCGGTCGGCGAAATTTTTTTCCTACATGGACTCTGAGCTGAGTCCCAACTTGGTGCGAACTGATCCGCACCGAATCGGACTGTAAACTTCCTGTCTAGCGCGAGACACACGATTCACGTATCATAGTTTACTTTTGCTCACTTTTGGTCCTCGGACGACTCAATAAATGAAAGAATAAGAACTGAAATTACTTCTTCAGCGTGATCAGCTGCCAAAGCGAAACATAGATGCCATCTTCTGTGCAGCAAATTTCTGTATCGGAATATCGTCCACTGGCCTACCTTTGATAGCTGCGAGTGTTGATCAGTTTGTTTAACGAAACTTAACTACTAAAAATAAAATCACAGCATGGCTCAGTCACTGACCGCGTAAGTTGTAGAACACTTTATACAGCTTTGCGTATTTGGTCAGTGGTCAGTGGTTTTAAGGAACAGAGTTTAGCAGCACGATCAGTTACTGCATACTTGAAAACATGAATTGCTATGACGAAGGTTCAATATCATATGCTACATGGGTTTAACATGAAATTTCAAAAACATGACCATGTGATTCATAATTCAGCTGAGCAGGCACCCTGTGTAACACATTGTAATGGTTTATTTATATAATCCTGCTTTTTTAACGCTGTACACTAACAGTTTGTATCACAGTATGTATTTTTTTTGGGGGGGGGGGGATTGAAAAAGGTGATGTCTTTGAATGACTCAGATTCAGCAGTGCTCACCGAGCTTTCAGTTCAGGGTTATGTCTAAAGGTAGGAATGGATTTTCTAAAACATTGTTTAAAAGATGATAAAAAAAGTGCTTGTATGTTGCAAAAATTATGTATTGGGGTAAGGTACCACAACATTGAACATCTGATGAAAAAGAATATGTTTGGAGCATCATTTTATCAGCGTTTTGTTCCACAGACACAGAAGAATTAAGACTCATCATACAACAGATGTTTTTAGTCTGGAAATGTTGAGTTTCTCTGCTCTCACACACATGATTTAAAAGTAATAAAAAAACAAGAACAATTTCATAATGACTTGAATAATCTCATATATTACAAGCAAAACTTTCAGTTTCAGAAAGATATCCAAACTACATAAGAACTTGTGGACTATATTAAATCATCCCTATTTTACTGTGATGACTATGCTATCACAGCCATCAATCAATTGTGAATTTAACAAAATCATAAAAAATATAATGTAACATTATCTGTAACATGGCAAGAATAACCCAGTCCAGTAGGATACTTTTAAAAGTACACCACAAACTCACAAGTGAAATAAATTTTCCCTCTGGGCTTTACTTCCATAGGCATTTCAATAGGACAAATAAACCAGGTCAGCACAGCAACAGGCATTTGTCCAGAACAAAACTGTAGAATATGCTTCCGGTGCATAATGTGAGGGTCAACTAATTTCCAAAACTGTGTAATATAGGAAAGTACTACCATGCACTTAGGTATTATTTACAGTTTCCATTTTACCCAAACTATTGAAACACGCAATACTTGAAAATTAAAACCAAAACAAAGTAAAATTACACTGGAAATATATGTGTACACTAATTTAAAACAATAGTAGTTTAACACAATGGAATCGTGCGTCCTACAGTGCGCGACGTTGCTGAAATCTCAGCGGTTGGGGCGATTTTTACCAATTTTCGAAAAATTGTAAAAAAAAATACTATTAAAGTTAAAAGTATTATTTAAACGTTGTTAGATAAATTTAAGTAAAATAAGATTTTTCCTACCCGAAATCCATCCGTTTGTGAAAGACTGTGTTAAACTACGTTACCAAAGTGATGTAAACACAGTCTTGAAACAGTTCCACTGACACGAAACACTCGCCTATTACAGCTGTTTGCAGCACTTGTAATCCATAATACATCGTGGAAATTATCCATAAATGCCAGGAGTTTATCCAGGATGTAAGGCATCAACAAGCGCACAAAGAAATGGTTGTAATCCAGCACTTGTCTGGTGGAGGAACACCGAAGTCTACTATGGCAGCCGGCCTTTGTCTCACGACTAAACAGTTGGTGCGAAACTGGCGGTACAGATTTGAAAATGTGGTCTAAGGATGGTCTAAGGAAGGAAACTCCATAGAAAAATGATTCTACTATTGGAAACACCAGTTATTTCCCTAGTCCACGAATCTCTTTTGATGTAAAAATTCGTTTAAAAAAATGTTACCCTCCGACCGTTATGCTATGAACAGTAGCTAACTTCTAATGGAGCATATGTCCACCCCGACTCCAGTGTGTTAAAGGGAACACAGGACCAAAAAAAAAGCACATGCACGCATACACGAATATAGGTCTCCATGCATGCAGACACACACACTTACACAGCGACCATGGTTAATGAATAGTTGCAAAAAACTTTCAAGGGAATTATAGATGCTTTTAAAAAAGGTGAGTGCTGAGGGGGAAATGTGCTTTATGACAAAATGAGTTGACAGTAATTGATCACAATGTTGTGATGAATGTGGTCTATCAGCAGTTTAAAATTTTATATTACAAATAGCACTGTATATCTAATCACAAATACAAATCAGTAATCAGGGAACAGTGAAAGTCTCGCTCTCTGGCGTCTCTTATACATACTTCTTGCAATCACAGATTGTCGGCTGATTGGCTGGTTGTTTATAGTTTATAACCAAGTTACCAATTAAGGCCATATCATGGTTGTGTCCATGTAAACATGGGAACAAAATCTAACTACCACAGAAAAATTCATGTCTTGCAGAATGATGAAAACCACTGACACCTCACTGACTGTCAAATGATAGCAAGAACATATACTTTAAAGTGACACATATACTGATGAAATATCCCTTAGATGATACTAATAGCTTGTGGTGGGACATTAAGCAACAAACACCCAGCCACCCTCAGATGGTAGTAGGACCAGCTTTATTTTGCAGACCAGACCAGTAAAAAGAAATAGGACACATGCAGTATACAGACAGGTATCATATGAATCTAAGATAAGACTAGATGCTTATGCTTATGATAAAAATTGTCATGTTTATCAACTCTTGTCAAAAGCTAAATTCAATAGAGCAAAAACTAGTCACGCAGATTCACATGGCAGATACAATATGCTGCCTCTAAAATAAAATGACAATAGGAATGTATAATATAAAAGGTGACACTAACAATGCACCAATAAGTAGAGTCATGGATGGTTCAAACATACCTAAAAAAAAAAACTTTTACCCACTGTCAATAACTACCCAGTGGTCATGGAGTGTACCCACAAGACGTAGTAATATTTCATGCCCTGATAATTGTTGTTCATGTCAATGAAATTCACACACTAAGTGCTTATACAAAAGTCAACTGTCTTTGGTCATGACACACAATATGAAAGACACAATCAAGTACAATCCAATTATCTATAGGGCTATAGTGTATTCCTATTTAAGCAAACAAGTCCCACACAACCAGTTTTCTTTCTCTTTTTGTGTTGTCCTGAGGAAGAGGTAATGCTTTGAAACATTTAGATCATTTTTGTCAGCTACAATAATAGTTTTTCTTTTATGCAGTCAAAATGTGTAAATGTGGAGACACGTCTCCCCGCCCACTCTCCACACCCCCCCCCCTTTTCGTACCCACCTTGCGATTGGCTGCACCTCTTTTTAACCCTTCTTACCGTCCCTTGGTCACTCTCCTGCTTTGCAGCCAACGGGCCACATCTACTGCAGATAAGTCTTTTTCCTTTTCGTTTTTTCGTCTTTTTGTTGTGTTGTCCTGATGAAGGGGTAGTGCCCCAAAACATGTAGATTGTCTTCGTCTTTGTCCCTTTTCTAGCTTGGTGCAGTTCCTTTGTTTCACGTGCTTGTCAACCCAAAACAGTGCACAATAATTTGGTAACATAAATTGTACAAGATTCTTTCACCTTCAGCTGGTCCCATCCCTAGAACTCACAGGATCGTGCAGGATGAATTTTCAAAATCCTTTTTTCCACTGCTGCAGTTCCTCTTTGTTTTTAACATTGATGCGGAAAACAACATCAACGTTCCTATTGTTGGTTGACTGTGGAATGGAAAAATACCCAAATCAGCACTTGTTAAATCGAATGAATTAAAACATATATAGTACATAATTTCATGCCTGATCACTGCCTATAATTTGCACTAAGTTACTTGATGCACATATATGTAATAAAATCTATAAAACATGCTCTTGAAAGAAGTCCATACTTATTTTCAACTAATTGTCATTTAAAAAAATTAATCAGCATGGAATAATACCTAACACACACTGAAACAGGATTTCTCCATGTTTTATTGGGGACAATACATCATTTTCAGCACAGATACTGTAGCAGTGTTTTCCCCTTGTTGATTATTAATACTTGTTAATTGCTGCCTATATATTTTAACCCCACCTATATAAATGACCGAGGGCTGTGGCCCCCGCGGGCCCGGCTTCACGTGCCGGGGGTGAGCACCCAGCCTTTCTCTGGCTGGGTGGCTAAGCTGGCCCACCCCTTTCTCTTTGGCTTTCCTTTTCTGCCTCTCTGGTCCTTTCCCTTTCTTCTTTTCCTCCCCAATCTCACCCTGTTTTCTGCAGTTTTTTCTTTGCTGTCTCTCTGCCTGCCCTGGCCTGTTCTTTCTTCTTTCTCTCACACACATCTTCTCTCCACGGTTCTTCTTTCTCTGCGGTCTTCTTCAGACCCCCTGCGTTTGCCGTGCAGGGCGACCCGTGTCGGGGGAGAATGGGATCCTGGGGGTTGAGGTCCCTGATGGGTGCTGCCCATCATACCAACACACCCCTTTGGCCCGGACTTTTCCTAGACGGGAGGTTGGTGTGGCCCACACCAATCAATCGGCTGGTCGTGCAATGCCCTAGCTCTTCCAGAAGGCTGCGGCCTGGGTCAATCTGGTTTGGTTTTATCTAGGCCAGAGTATATCTCTTTTGTAGCCCTGGTGCGGTCCCGCTGGACATACCCCTCGTGGTACCGCTCGGCCGCATCCCCTTGTTGGACTCCATGGTGGGTGGGGAACAAAAGAGACGAATCGCTATCTTTTGAACTATGGCTTCCAAAATTCCGCCGCGCAAGCGGCACCTTCCCACTAGTGTTAGTTCGGACAGTGAGGATGAGGTTCGACAGACTGTTTCCTCTCGTTCTTTCCCGCAACCTTCTTGGCCCCGTTTTCTGATTGTTGAGGGTGCTGACCCCGACAAACCCGTCACGAAGCTGACCCCTTTTGCTGTCCAGAAGGGGTTCAGTTCTATTTCTTCTTCCTTTTTGTCTATCAAGCGGTTCCGTGATGCTTCTTTTCTTGTCGAGTGTGGAACCCAGAAGGCGTCGGATGCCCTTCGCCAATGGGATTCCAAACTCTTCATAGACCGACCTATCCGGGTCTCTGCGCACAGTACGCTGAATTCTTCTGTCGGCGTGATTCGCTGTGCTGACTTGGCCGATATGTCGGAACTCGACATCAAGGCTGAGCTTCAATCCCAGGGGGTGACGAACGTTCGCCGCGTGACTCGCAAGAGTAACGGGGCGGTCGTTCCCACCAATACCTACTTCATTACCTTCTGCTTTCCAAAACTCCCCTCTGTTCTGTCCATCGGATATCTAAAGGTACCTGTCTCTCTGTATGTTCCTAATCCTTTTCGCTGCTTTCAGTGCCATCGCTTCGGCCATGGCACGAAAACCTGAAAATCTGTTCCTCTCTGTTCTCGTTGCGGAGCCGCTGACCACACCTTTTCTGACTGTTCTAACCCCTATTCTTGCTTAAACTGTCATGGCGAACACCCAGCTCCCTCTCGCGACCGTCCTCGGTGGAAGGAGGAGTCTGCCATCCAGCGGATCCGTGTGGAGGGCAAGTTGTCCTTCACTGAGGCCCGCAAGCGAGTGCTTGGCTCTTCCTCCCCCACCTCTTCTGTCTCCTACTCCTCTGTCGTCTCTCGACGACCTACAACTT
>SMGT01010267.1:535589-554921 GCA_004794575.1 Lanistes nyassanus
TATTTACTGTGCAGAACCTGTACGGCGAGATGATGTTGTCCTGACGCGCCTCCGTCTGGGTCATACCCACCTCACCCATTCCTTCCTGCTCCGTTCCGAACCTCCGCCTACCTGTACCCACTGTGCAAAACCCCTCACTGTCCAACACATTTTATTTTCCTGCGTACATTTTCGCCATGTCCGTCTACGTCACTTTTCTACCCCTTCTTTCCCTGCCCTTTTTCGATCCATTCCTTCTTCTGTGATATTCGCCTTCTTACATACCATCGGTTTTTATTCACGCTTTTAAGCTTTCGGTTTTATTGAATGATCCGTTCTCTGTTCACTCTCCCTTACCCTCCTTTCTCTTTTACCGCTGGTTTTCCTTTTTCTTCCCTGCCGTGATATAGCCTTAGTTGCTGGCACGGCGTTAAGCCCAAATACCTACCTACCTGGCCTGTGCAAAATAGTCAAAACACCTAGAGTAGGAATCTTTAGTGTTGTGTTTACTTACCGTAGTAGTTAATCAGCCATTATTTATTGTTTCCTATGGAAATATTTTGGAAATATAACGGCTAAATAAATCGGTTAAATATAACAGTTCAACATCACAAAAGAGAGAGAAAATGTTAACTAACCAGTTGTTGTGCTTGAACTTGAAGCATCATGGCCAATGCAACTGCACACCACATACTTGTAGGAATGTGGCACAAATCCCTAAAAGTTATGTTCAGTTTTACTTTTATATTTTATATTTTAGTGGGAAAAAAACAGTCACAACTGCATCAAACTTAAACTCTTGATTTTATGACTGTGACACGCATGACACAACGCCACACACGCGCACAAGCATGAGCACAGGAGAGAGAGGACATTGCGTAAAAATTGAAGTATTTATACTTATAGAAAGTTATGAAGGCATGATAATGAACTTGATGAATCCATCAAATGATCTAGTGAAATTCACCGAAAATAATAGAAGCATATACTCACACTACGAGTCAAAAACTTAATAAAGTGTATTCACCAAAAACACTTCCAAAGTCTCTTTGTCGATATTACCTCTTTGTCGACAAACAACACTTTCACAAATAAAATAATTCATTGTGGAAGATGTAATTCTCTTGATCGCAGAAGTCGATTCCATTTGCGCACTAGACAGGAAGTTTACATTCTGATTCGGTCCACATCAGTTCGCACCAAGTTGGGACTCAGCTCAGAGTACATGCAGAAAAAAAATTTCGCCTCCGGTCGGGGTAATGATCACCCACCTCTTCTGCCGCCGGGGGTGCGCAGTTGTCGTGGGTGCACACTGCGCACTTGCACCCGGCATAGGGGGCTTGGTTATTCACTCTGTTTCCTCTCCTGAGGTGATGTCATCAGAGTGAGATGAGGGTGGTCTCACATGCCTATGGCAATGAGATGGCGGATGAAAGATAGCCATGCTTCTCCACTCCTTTTGGAGTTGGCAGCTCTCCTGTGGGAGACCTCGCCACAGTGCACAGTGCAGGGACACCGGAAGAAGCACAGGACTTGTCCTGGTTCTCTTCCCTCCACCTTCTGGTACCGTGCATGCGGCCCTCTGCTTGCTTGCGTTGCAGGACCACCACTTGGGTCCACACCACCTACATGCATCACTCCTCTGTCACTGGAAGTCTTGTCTTCCTTCCCCCTGGCTGTGGATACCGTCAAGTGCTCAGCTCTTGTGGCTGGCCCTTGAGTCCCACAGGTTGGTCTGGTCTTGCATCCAGCAAGTTCCAGTCCCCTCTTCCTCCCTGCGTTTCTGATGGTCACTGGTCGACCATTGCAGACGTATGTTTGGGATGTGATGGACATGCCCAGTGTCATGGTGTCTGCTGTTGGAGATGTCAGCAGTACATTTACACCGAGGGCTGCAGGTTTTTTCCTGCCCACACAGACTTCTCTGCCTTGCGAGTCTGCTTTCGAGCACTGACAAGTGTGTTGACAGCATCTGTTTGGAGTGTCGTGCACACACTGCTTACTTTGGTACTGGCTACGCGGGAATCTTCCCTGCATGCCATGACAGACATCCCCAGCCTCTGTCCACCAATTTGCACATGGGGCCGCCCACACCGTCCCTCTTGTTTAGGCTCTCCCCTACAGGCGGCGGATGTGCGCTTCTGCTCCCTGAAGCGTTGGTTCGAGGCCTTGGTCTCCTACCAGGAGTCGTGCAAGCACTTTTCCGATGGGCCTCGGTCAGTGGCTTTTGAAGCCGATGCCTGCCACCAAATCCTTGTCCAGCAAAGGACCTAGGCACTTGACTTCATGCTGTCGGTGTGCTCATGGTCTTAAGCAGCTACCCAATCACACAGTGCTTACAGTGCTTTTGTGATGTGGGCAGGGTTCAGTCTGTTTTGGGAGCCTGCTCCCCTCCCTGTGGCACGTTGTCCTTCCCCGCTCTGTGCCTTCATGGCAGACGTGAACGGGTGGTTCTGGACTTCGTGGTGGCAACCGTACTGCAGTCAGCTGCAATGGAGTGGGTTTCCCACCCATTCCAGCCTGGTTTTACTGCTGTCTTTCTCAGTCGTGCATGCGATTGGTGGGTCCCATCTTATGTTGGGCCTTTAGCCCCTCTCTGAACTTGCACTTCACTGCCAGCAGGCGCTCTCCCACTTGGTCAGAATTGGAGGCAAACTTACCCTTCACCCTTGGGGATTGTGTACAGTTCCCTTCTCCCCATTGTGCTTACCACAGGACACAGGGACAGTAGACCTCTCCAACTACCTATTGTTCTGGGCAGATGGTCCTCTTCTCAGTCTCAGCTGTGTGGGTGTGCAGGGAAACAGCCCTCGGCTGCTTTGTGACACAGGAAGTGTGGTGCCCACTCTTCCTGCCGGTTCTGGCAGGTTCCAGGCGACCGTGCCTCCGCCTTCTGGTCTCCCACCAGAAGTTTCACAACTTCCAGGTGTGAGTCACCAGTAACCCCTTTCCGTTCTGTCCGTGGTCATGAGCTTTGCTCCTTTGACACGGTGTTTTATCCGGTTAGGGTGGCGTTCGTCCTTTTTTTCTAGCATCAGAAAACGCAAGTTTCGTCTCTCCTCCCTTTGGGTTTTGCATGCAGCTTCTTTCGCTGCCCTGACTTGCAGTGGTTTTTTGCAAAGCCAGGAGTGGCGTTTGGCCGTCTCGCCTGTGTGGCTCACACTGCTGGGAGGAAGACAAGCGTCCACCATGCGTGCATTGGCTCTTGGTCTCTCTTTCTGGCCAGCGTTATGGTCATGTTCAGAGCCCCTGTGACTGGTCCCTGACAGTTGCACTCTTGCCCTGGTCCACGCTCCTGCCTGCTTCCACTCCAGACTTTTCAGCAGTCCTATGCTTCCCTTATGTTTTGCTTCTGAGACACCCTTTTCTGCAGTCAGGCAGACTGCAAGAGATTCGATCTACATATCTCTCACTGTGTCTCATCTTTTGTGTGGCTTGCTTCCTCCACGCGGTCTACAAAAGGGAGGGGGGTGTCAGAGCCCTCCCAGGCATGGACCTACTCATTCGCTTCTTAGGTGCACAGGCTCCTAGAAGTTCTGTGGGTCGCCTACTGCCACTCAGAAAATCCTTCTTTCCTCTGGATCTTTTTTTTGCTGCCAGGAGGATGGTCTTTGGGGCGCCTCTGATCGTTTCCGTCCTCCTAACCCTGGTAAGTTTTTTTGTGGTGGTATCACCCACCTCCTTTTTGTGCTACTCAGCACTTTGGGTCATGGTACAGTATTGTGACAAGAAAATGCAAATTTCTTGATCTAAATTTCTGTTTCTTTAGCAATACTTACCATGACCCATCATAAACCCACCATAAACCCACCCTCCTCCCCGCTGATGGGTTTTTCTGGCATGAGAAAGTCAGCTTGACCTAGTCAGTGAGCGGTGCGCACAGGTGGCAAGGGGTGTGCGCATGCGCGGAGGGGTCTTACCAGGGTTACCTTGGTGGGTTATTTTTGTTTGGAGGGTCGTTTAGGGATCGCTAAATGAGATTTTAGCACTTTGGGTCATGGTAAGTATTACTAAAGAAACACAAATTTAGATTAAGAAATTTGCATTTTCAATGCAATTCTCTTTTTATTCACCTTTATTTTCATATGGAAAAACATTGCTTTGTCTTTGACTGGTGTTTACATAAATATTATAAATATTGAATAGATTGACTAAGATAAGCAAAGTGAAATCACTATAAAATTGCACCCTTTAAAAATATACACTCTTAGAATGCATATATATGCACAGAAAGAGAAAGAGAGGGAGAATGACAGAAAATAAGTGTGGGGCATATTCTGAATTTGTCCGATCACTTTGAGCCAACTGATTCAACCATAGATTTAGTCTAGTAACTGCAGAGGGAATTAAACTTCTGCTAAATCTTGTTTTCTTGTTACAGTGCAGTACCATGACCGAAAGTGCTAAATTCTCAAGTTAGCGATCTATAACCACACCTTACAAACAAAAAAAGATTAAAAAGTACCCCTGGTAAGGCCCCTTTGTGCATTTGCATGCCTGGTGCGCCAGCCGTGCCCACTACTCGCCAGCAGTTCAAGCTGACTTTCTCAAGTGCCATGGCCCTGTATGGTCATGTTTTGACTGTGGGTCCTGAATCATGGTGTCTTAACCATTGGTTTTTCTTGACTGGCTTGCACTGCACATGAGCTAATCTGTTCTTGTTTCCCATTTGTGCTGCCTGCTGTTTTTTTAACAGCTGGATTCAGTGTGGTGTGCTTGCCTTTCATTTGCTTGCCTGTTGTCTGCCTTTCAGCGTCTCGTGTTATATGGTGAGCTGTTGCACCAGTTTAACCATCAAAGGGAGTCTAACCAACTAGGTATAGCGAGTTGCCTATACTTCGTTAAAAATGTATCACTTTAATCAAAGCACCCGTCCCGCTACTACAAATCAATGTCAAAGATGCTTCAGGCACATTTTTCAGAAGATTGCCAAACGACTCGACGGAATAACACGAGCTTGCAGGATCCAGAAGTGACGGTTTAATACCAATAACAAAGAACAGAGGCAGGAAGGAATACGCACTATATGATTCTGGCAGTTCCAGCGATGAAGAAATTGAAAATAAAATAGTATTTAGGCACATTGAAGTGCAGCCTTACCAATCTGAACCACTGTCAGATTGCAGTCGACCTCGTCTGTTGAATCGCCAGACAGTGTGGCTGATCGCTCCTACGAAACCCCGAATAGCCACGAGAAGCCATGGCTTTAGATTTAAATAAAAGGTTTTAAAGGTAGATCAAACATCAGAATGAACTTTCTGAATTATTTGATGCATAATATTCCAAAAATCGACACTTTTGTGTATGTACATTTTAAAGATTTTTGTCAGTATTGTTATCGTCTGCTGGTCTCCATTTCGAAACCCTGAATAGCCACAATTCAACCGTTATAGCACATGTTAGAAGACTTCTGTACCTAAGTGTACATTTCAGGTATATTATGCATCGATTATTTATAACAGTTGATTTTTTTATTAAGTTATCCCTTGTGGCTGTGCGGTTTTTAGAAAAGGTGACTCATGGCAGACGAGCACAGGATATTTCAGTCATAAATCTTTACAAGGTGCGAACAAAAGTATATTTTTGGGCATACTATTCATCAAAGACCTGTAAAAGTGCATTCTGATGTTTAAACTACCTTTCAAGCCTTTTATTTAGACCTAAAACTGTGGCTTTTGGTGGCTACTCGTGGCTTCTCAGCTTCTCGTGGCTATTCGGGGTTTCATAGGACTCGTGGCTGATCAGTTGATTAATACAGACTGGTAAGTCTTATTCTGTATGCCTTGTCTTCATCAATCATTCAGTGCTTTTACTGTCTTCGGTACTTTTTGTTTTATGTTTTATATGAATAAGTTTTTTTAGAATCTTCGAGTCTCTTTAAAAAGGGTTCGATTAAAAAAAAACACCCTTTGATTACAACGCATTTTCATGTTTCAGTTAGCTTTATATTTAAGTTTATGTTTTTCAACTTGTTTTCTTCAAGAACATGACCGTGCGTGATTACGACAAAATACGGCAAAACTACAATACATTGTTATTGTAATGCGTCCGTCATTAGTACCTGCTGTATTTTTTGGGTTATGTTTCATCATCGAGTCATGGACCAGATATAATTGACATGATGTACATAACCCTAGTAATATATTATTGTAGTTAATAAAGAACAAATGAGGACTGAGCGCTTAAATTATCGAAAGATAACTCCAACAAGAGGTACTGGCAGCGCTCAACATAGCCGTATGCAGACACACGCGACCAAGGGAGCTTACCGTACCCAAACACGTCCTTGAATCCTAGTTGTCAGCACTCGCTTAGTAGTGAACGAGCTGACTACATTTAACAGGGATTCTCTGCATGCATGCGTTATGTACCGAGGGCTAGCTGTGTGAAGACTAGCGCCGTTAAACAGAAAGGGATGGCAGATTTTTTTTGAGTTCCTTTTTTTCGGCCCTCTTTGCTACGTGTTTGGGTATGGTAAGCTCCCTTGGTCGCGTGCGTCTGCATACGGTTATGTTGAGTGCCAACACCTCTTGTTGGAGTTATTATTGTAGTAATAATGTGTCTTAAATAGGAAATATTGCCCAGATGTTATGGATAGATTCCACCTCATAAAGTATATGTTTGCACACTGTGGGAAGCAATATAGTCTCTAAGAGCTGAAGTTTAAAGCTTTTTTAAAATGCCATACATAGGTGTGCATGTGGCTACTGTGTTTCAATGGCTGTAGCTTCAGCCTCGAAAGAGTCTTCGGTAAAGTGAAGGCCACAAATACATTGGTACTTCGTGGGTTGCACAAAGTCTTGCAGTTATGTGTAAACAGTATACAGCACTGGGTTTCTTCCAGCAGTTTTAAGTTTTCCACTGCCAAGTCTGTTTGCATCCTTTTTTTGTAAACTCCTTGGCCACTTTCCAGAGCCCACCATCCGTATTGATGGATTGGTGCTTCGTGTGGTCCTTGAGGTAAAATTGTTAGAAGTTATTTTTGACCGTAAACTTTCATTTTTAAGCCACATCTCGTAACTTTGTGCATCATGCAGTAAGGCGCTGGATTTTCACGTGTCATTTGGTGCATTCAGTAGGGCGTGGATTGGACCACTCTTTTATGTTTGTACCATTCATTGGTCTGATCCAAACTAATTATGGTTGTGTTGTTTACATTTCCACCCGTCCCACCTACCTTAACTCTTTGACACCGTGCGAATAACCGACAGCCCGCTCCATTGGCACTACGTTTCCGCCTTACGGGCGGGATTAAGTCCGTTCGAATTATGATTTTTAAAATTTCATCTGCTAATCTTTTAAGGGAAAGAACTCTTACAATCGAAAGCTGAATCATTTCTTCACGAGTTGCTTCCCTTTTCTGTGTTTTAAACTGTCAATCAGATCCGTTTCCGGCAATAATTTGAAGGGGGGGGGGGGTCCACATGTGGTCTGTCACTTGAGAAATGCTAGATTTGCGCTTCAAATTACATGCTAAAGAGGAAAATGACATTGTTTCGCAAATTTACTGTGATAAAGTGGATGAAGATAAGAGTATTTGTGCCTGAAAGACCCAAGAAAGTGATTACGAAGAGAAAAACGAGCGATCGCGTGTACTAAAGAGTACTGAACAGACACTGAGACTGAATGGCGAGGACTTTTTGATTTCTTCAACTTCAGTTGTGTTTCCATCAAAGGATTTACAAAATTATGGAACAAGGTCCAAGAAACACGGTAAGAAATGAGTTTTCTTTATTTATTGTAGTTAGTTAGCAATTTTAAATAATGTTTTTATTGTTTTGGGGGATTTTTTTAATGAATTTTTGAAAAAAGGCTAAAAATGCCCCGGCCCCCCCGGGACCTACTCTAGGTAGGATTCTCCGTCACAATTGAGTTAAACCCCTTGGCACAGTCCACACCATGATCCCCTAGCTAATTATGAATAGCTCTGCTGTCTCATCTCTTCCCTTCGTCCTGCTGTTCTCACCCTGCAGGAAGCCCTTCTCTGATGCTCCTCTTCCTTCTGGTGTGGCCTGTTCTGCCTCCTGATGACACTGCCCTCCTCCTCCATCCTTGCCTTCTTTACAGCCTCATTCCTCTCACCTCTTCTCTGCAGGCTGTGGCTGCTAGAGTCATGCTGCATAAAACTATCTCTATTTGCAGTCTCTACCTTCTTCCATCAGCTTGGGTTTCCCATCAAGACTTGGATGATCTGCTTGACCAATTCCTCCCTCCTGTTCTTCTTTTGGGTGATTTCAGTGGACATCATCTCATCTGGGGTGGTGTTTCCAGCGACACGCGTAGGGGCCTTTTAGCTAGGTATACTTCCACAATTGATCTTTCAGTATGTTTTCCCTCTCTCTTGATATTTCTTGGTATGTCAACGGGGACTTATCTTTCTGCCAGGCTTGTAGTGGGTATACTTCCACCATTGATCTTTTGGTATGTTTTCCCTCTCTTTCTCTTGATTTTTCTTGGTGTGTCACCAGGGACTTATGTGTCAGTGACCACTCTGCTCCACCACTTTGACCTCTGGATTTGTCTTGGGGGCTTTTCTCGCCACACTGGTTGACAGCCTGTATGCTGAGGCTGGTGAGCCCCCTCTTCCTCTGCTGCCTCAGTCTCATTCTTAGGTATGTCACCAGGCTGAAGGCACATTCAGATAACCCTGCTTACTCTACCGTCTTTCAGCCTTAGCATGCTCGTCTGTGTGATCTTCATCCCAAGGAGCCCAAACCTCTTTCTCTCCACCTTTCTCACCTGTCTGCCTCTGCTATTCCCCTTAACCTAGTTGCCACCCCCTCCCCTCTCTTCCAGATGCTCCCCAGGCCTTGTCATCTCTTGAACCTTCATCTTGACCTTACTGCTTTCTCTAGGTCTTCTAGCTCCGCTCTGCTTTATCTTTGCCAATTTCACAAACTTCTCTCTGACTATGCTGGCTTCTGCCGCATCTTTACAGATGGCTCAAAATTTCCTTCTGATGGTCAAGTTGCAGCTGCAGCCATCCCCTCTTGATCCTTCTCTCATGCACTCATGGCCCACCTTGCTAATCACATTTCTTTCTTCTCTGCCAAACATTATGCCATCCTTCTGACACTTGCGCTCACCACTCTGGCTCTCTACCATCATCACCACTCTGCTGAGAAATTTTTTTCTGATCCTGTCTGTTTTCTTTTTTTGCTGCCCTGTGTGAGCTTGCCTCTTACTGGCTTGACCATTCTTTCCTGCTTCATATTCATTCTCAACTCTCTCTCTCCCCCCCCCCCCCACTTTCAAAACATTGACATTGTCGTTGTGTCCCAGGCCATGCTGGCATTCCGGGAAATGTGTTGACCGAGCTGCCAAACAGGCTTTTTGGGGCCCCATTACTCTCTCATCCTTACCTTCCGTTGCCTTTCACCCTCTCATTTCTTGCTACATCCACTCTCTTTGGCAAGCCGACTGGAACACTTTTCCAACAAACTTTATTTCATTCTTCCCTCTCTCTCTGCTCATGCATTGTGTGGAGCCTGCGCAGAGAGCCGATGTTCTGATGCAGCTTCAGTTGGGACATACCCACCTTACCCACGTTTTCTTCCTCCTATGTTCGAAACTGCGTTTCACTATCAGAAAGTTACTGTCTTCTTCTTCTTGTTTTAGCCATGTCCGTCAGTTCCGTATGCCCCCTCCTTTTCCAACATTTTTTGTTCTTTCTACTCCGTCTGCATTTCTGGACTTTTTTAATATGCAATACATTTTTATTCTTGTGTTTAAGCATGCTCTGATTTTGCACCTGTCCTTTTTCGTTTTAGTCCATTCCTTTTTGGACCGTCCTTTGCCCTTTTACCTCCATGCTGTATCCTCCTATACCGCCATGGTATAGCCTTTGGTGCTTACACCAAAACTCACTTTTACCAATGCAGTTTTCACCCTTTTACTCCCAATCCTGGGTTCATAGGGTCATTTTAGGTCCTTTAAAATTAATGTTTGATCGATGGACTCAGATGATGACAGAGGAAAAAAACTAATTTAAATAAATAAATAAAATGTGGATTTTTAACGCGCGAGAACACATTTCATGCACACTTCGCGCGGACGATGGACACAGACACGCTAGTGAAAACAACAAACACACACAGAGGGAGAGATGAACACACCACTGACCAACAGGTTGGGAAACAGATCGTCCTTCAGTCACATAATTTGCAGAACTACAGCTTCTTTTGCTGACACCGGCTCGGGCGGTGTCGCCCTCCTCCTCCATCCTCGCCTTCTTTACAGCCCCATTCCTCTCACCTCTTCTTTGCAGGCAGTGGCTGCTAGAGTCAAGCTGCATAAAACCATCTCTATTTGCTGTCTCTACCTTCCTCTATTAGCTCAGGTTTCCAGTCATGAGTTGGATGATTTGCTAGACCAACTCCCCCTTCCTGTTCTTCTTTTGGGTGATTTCAATTCCAGCGAATGATGGCAGTTCGACTTTCTGTCAGCCACATAGTGGGTATACTTCTACCATTGATCTTTTGGTCTGTTCTCCCTCTTTCTCTTGACTTTTCTTGGTGCGTCACCGGAGACTTTTGTGGCAGTAACCACTTCCCCATTGCTCTGTTGGCTGACCTTTCTGCAGACCCTGGGCCAGCAGGTCGCTGGAATCTTTCCAAGGCTGATTGGTCACTGTTTCACTCTTTGTCTCTCCTGGCTGACTTTACCGTCTGCTTTTAATCTTGGTTCCCAGGTTGCCGGGGATCACCCCGTCCAGCTTTTTACCAAGTTTTACTTGGAAGTTGCAAGATCTGCTATCTCTACCATTGGCAAGGGTTCACGGAGGAATGTCGGGCCATGCAGCGGGAGCGGAAGAGGGCACAACGTCGTGCTTTCCGCTGTCCCACTACCAATAATGTGCCTTCTTTTAAGCGCCTCCGCGCTCGTGCTCGGTTTGTTTTTAAACAGCAGCACAAGCAGGTTTGGTAGAGTTTCCTATCTGTCCATCTATACCTCTTCTTCCACGGTCTGGGCAGCAATTCGTCGCCTTTCTGAGAAGCATTCCTCCAGTTCCATTGGCCACCTCTGCGATGGCGATGCAACCCTCATAGACCAGTGTGATATCACTAATCGTCTTGCATGCACCTTTGCTCACTATTCCTCTTCGTCTCACTACTCTCCTTCCTTTCAGCACCTCCAACATGTCAGTAAATCTACTCCTTGTAACTTTTCTTCTTCTGGCTCGGAATCTTCCAATCTCCCCTTTTCTCTGTCTGAACTAAAACAAGCTCTCCGTCAGTGTTCCTCTTCTGCCCCTGGTCCAGACACTACCCACTATCAGTTTCTCACCCATCTTCCTGAAAAATCTCTTTTTCTTCTCCTTCACATCTTTAACTACGTTCAGACCTCAGGGGACTTTCCCTCCATGTGGAGGGAGGCTTTCGTGGTCCCCATTTCCAAACCTGGTTGGGATCATGCTGATCCCCACAATTATCATCCTATCTCTCTCACTGTGTAAAACTATAGAGTGCATGGTCAATCCTCACCTGGTCTGGACCCTTGAGTCCAAGGGTGTTCTCTCCTCGCTGCAGTGTGGTTTTTGGCGGGGCCGGAGCACCGTCGACCACCTCGTTCGTTTCAAAGTGTTCATCGGAAAAGAACATGTGTTGGGGGTCTTCTACGATCTAGAGAAGGCCTTTGACATGACCTGGAAGCATGGCATCCTGGTGGACCTTCACCACCTTGGTTTTCACAGCCGTCTACCCATTTTTATTCAGCATTTTTTAGCTCGTCGCCAATTTTTAGTTCGTGTTGGTGCTAGTTTGTCTGATTTTTACCCTCAGGACATGGGTGTTCCCCAAGGCAGCATTCTGTCCCCTACCCTTTGTTGCATCAAGATCGACGGCATTTTAAAATTGGTTCCTTCTTCAGCTGGCGTCTCTTTATATGTTGATGACTTTGCTTTGTGTGTCCGTGGTAGGTATCTTCCCTGCCTGGAGCGTCAGCTGCAGCTCTGTGTCAATAGCGCTCAATGATGGGTCCCTTCCAATGGTTTTAACTTTTCCACTGCCAAGTCTGTGTGTGCATTTTTGTAAACTCCATGGCCACTTTGTGGAGCCCACCATTTGTATTGATGGTTTGTTGTCCAGGTGGTCCCCAAGGTAAAATTTTTAGGCATCATTTTTGACCATGCACTTTCCTTTTTACCCCACATCTGGTCCCTTTCGTGCGTCATGCCTGAAGGCGCTGGATGTCTTATGTGTTGTTGGGCGCACCCAGTGGGGTGCGGATCGGACCACCCTTTTATGTTTATACCGCTCCTTGATTCGGTCGAAACTTGATTATGGATGCATTGTTTATGGTTCCGCTCATCCCACCTACCTTAAACTCCTCGACACCGTCCACCACCACGGCCTCCGGATTTGTCTGGGGGCTTTTCGTACCACCCCAGTGGACAGCCTGTATGCTGAGGCTGGTGAGCCCCCTCTCTCTTTGCGCCGCCTCAGTCTCATGCTCCGGTATGCCACCAAACTGAGGGCGCATCGGGATAAGCCTGCTTATTCCACCGTCCTTCAACCTGAGCGTGCTCCTTTGTATGATCTTCGTCCAAAGGAGCCTAAGCCTCTTTCTCTTCACCTTCTTTCTCACCTGTCTACCTCTGCTCTTTCTTGCCCATGTTGCCCCCCTCCCCTCTCTTCCAGATCCTCCCTGGATCCTGCCGCCTCTCGACCTTCGTCTCGACCTTGCTGCCTTCTCCAAGTCTTCCACCTCTGATCTCCTTTATCTTCACCACTTCCATGAACTCCTCTCTGACTATCCTGGTTTCTGCCGCGTCCTCACCGACGGCTCTAAACTTCCTGCTGCTGGTCGAGTTGTGGCTGCAGCCATCCCCTCTTGCTCCTCTCATCCTCTCACTGCCTGCCTAGCCGATCACAGTTCTGTCTTCTCTGCCAAACTTTCTGCCATTCTTCTGGCCCTTTCGCATGCTCGCCACTCTGGTGAGAAACATTTTCTGATCCTATCCGACTCTCTTTCTGGCCTCAGTGCGCTTGCCTCTCCCCGCCTTAACCATCCTTTCCTGGTCCACATTCATGCTCGTCTCTCTCTCCTCCGCTCTCGAAATGTTGATGTTGTCTTTGTCTGGGTCCCCGGCCATGCTGGCATTCCGGGCAACATGCGTGTTGATCGGGCTGCTAAGCAGGCTCTTCAAGACCCCATCCCTCTCTTCCCAGTGCCTTCCGCTGACCTCCAACCTTTCATTTCCTCCTACATCCACTCTCTTTGGCAGGCCCACTGGGACACACTGTCTTCCAACAAACTCCATTCTATTCTTCCTTCCCTCTCTGATTCTATTTACTGTGCAGAACCTGTACGGCGAGATGATGTTGTCCTGACGCGCCTCCGTCTGGGTCATACCCACCTCACCCATTCCTTCCTGCTCCGTTCTGAACCTCCGCCTACCTGTACCCACTGTGCAACACCCCTCACTGTCCAACACATTTTATTTTCCTGCGTACATTTTCGCCATGTCCGTCTACGTCACTTTTCTGCCCCTTCGTTTCCTGCCCTTTTTCGATCCATTCCTTCTTCTGTGATATTCGCCTTTTTATGTACCATTGGTTTTTATTCATGCATTTAAGCTTTCGGTTTTATTGAATGATCCGTTCTCTGTTCACTCTCCCTTACCCTCCTTTCTCTTTTACCGCTGGTTCTACCCCGCCGTGATATAGCCTTAGTTGCTGACACGGCGTTAAGCCCAAATACCTACCTACCTACCGCCGTGATATGGCCTTAGCTGCTGGCACAGTGTTCAGCCCCAGTACTTCCTTCCTTGCCTTCTCCAAGTCTTCCACCTCTGATCTTCTTTATCGTCACCACTTTCACGAGCTTCTCTCTGACTACTCTGGTTTCTGTCGCATCTTCACTGACAGGTCTAAACTTTCTCCCCAACTGTAGAGTTGGGGGTGCAGCCGTACCCTCTTGCTCCTCTCATGCGCTCATGGCTTGGCTCCCCTCGCCGAGCACAGTTCTGTCTTCTCTGACAAATTTTTGCCATCCTTCTGGCCCTGTCTCATGCTCCCCTTCTGCTGAGAAAAACTTTCTGATCCTGTCTGACTCTTTGTGCTCTATGTGCGCTTGCCTCTCACCGCCCTGACCATCCTTTCCTGCTTCACATTCATGCTCACCCATCTCTCCTCCACTCTCAGAACATTGCTGTCTTTGTCTGGGTCCCAAGACATGCTGGCATTTCGGGCAACACGTGTGTTGACCAGGCAGCCAAGCAGGCTCTTCAGAACCCCATCAGTCTCTCCTTTGGCTTCCATTGACCTTCATCCTCTTATTTCTTCCTACATCCACTTTGGCAAGCCCACTGGGACACTCTGTCTTCCAACAAACTCCATTCCATTCTTCGTTCTCTCTCTCTGACCCTGTTTACTGTTGAGAACCTGTGCGGCAAGATGATGTTGTGCTGCCGCGTCTTCGTTTGGGTCATACCCACCTCATCCAGTCCTTCCTGCTCCCTTCTTAGCCTCCCCCCACCTGTGACTATTGTGCAACACCCCTCATCATCCGACACATTTTTCTTATACCCGTTTTACCTGTATCTGTCAGTGTCATATTTCTGCCCCTTCCTTTCCTGGCCTCTTCCGTTCAGTTCCTCCTTCTGTGATACTCGCCTTTTTACGTCCAATTAGCATTTATTCCCATACTTAAGCTTGTTTTTGTGCTTTTTGCTTCTTTCGGTTTTACCTTTTGGCCTTTCTCCATCCTCTCCTTCCCTGTCCTTTTTTTCCTTTTACCTGTGTTTTATATATTTTTGTTCCACTGTGATGTAGCGCTCGTTGCTGGCACAGTGTTAACCCCCAACACTCTCACTCCTCCTCTTAGTTTTACATTGTGGCCCTTCTCTGTCCTCTCTATCTCCCTCTCTTTTTTTCTTGTTACCTGTGTTTTATGTATTTTGGTTCCACTGTCTTATAGCCCTTGTTGCTGGCAGGGTGTTAAGCCCCAACACTCACTCACTCATTCTGTTATACTCACCTTTTTACGTGCAATCGGCCATTATTCCCATATTTAAACCTGTTGTGATTTTTATTTATCTTTTCTGTTTTACCTTGTTGCCTTTCTCCATCCTCTCTTTCTTCCTGCTTTTGTTCCTTTCTCCACTGTCTTATGTAATCCTGTACTGCCATGATATAGGTCTTGTTGCTGGCATGGTGTTAAACCCTATACCACCACCACCAAACTATTAAATTTGTGACTGCACATATATTACTATTGAAATTAAATAAATATCAACACAAATTTGCAAAAAGTGACCTGCACGGAATTTATTTCTGCTGAAAGCCCTTTTGTGGAAGGAAGGATAGTACATTGCTTTACCTGTCAGCAGTTTTAATTAATAAAAATGTGTTTATTGTAACTAATATAGGTTATATTTTAAGTATTGGGAGTATTTTAACACACCAACATATTTCACTTTAATAAAAAAAGGAAAGCAAAACAATACATGTTTAAAGGTCCTTGTGAAATTCAGAGTGGTCCTTTTAAGGTCTTTTAAAGGTCCATTTATTGAGATGTGCCATCTGCCTAGAAACTCATGCCAAATACTCAGTCTAGTGGCAACTTTTATTAAGCTCCAGTGATGGCTTTGTACTAAATCAAGCCAAGTCACAGTTAATGATCATTGCAGTAAATGTGTCTGGTGCCAAGCTCTTTGCCAAGTCTTTGTGAATTTTTCTGACAGTAGAAAAGGCTGTTCCAGATTTCAGTGTATGTTGAACTCCTGACCCAAATATTCCTTTCACAGTCTGTGTCATCTTCATGCATTTACAATTTGCTATCTGGAAACATTGTTTCACATAATACTGAGTTATCTAAAAATAGAATAGAGGTCTAAGCTAAATTAAAAGATATTACTTTAGGAAAAAATGTTATTTCTGTTGCAGTACAATGAGCAGGGCTAGCAGTTTTTGTCCATCCAGGTAAGATGATTGTGCATGACGGAACAGAGTATATATATGTGGGCAGGGAACAAGAAGCAAAGGAACGATAAAAGATCATCATCCTAAACATGATTTTACATCCCTCATACCATTTACTATTCTGAAGTTGGACTATAGTATCATTTGTTTTTAGTTTACCTTATCTGAATATCGTATCCCCTTATTTTAAAAGTTTTTCATTGATTATTCTTGAAGTATGAGGTTGCAATTCTGTCGGAATACATTTGTAGTTTATATACCTTGATCATTTTAGAGTGTCATAGAACATTTAGTGGGTGGACAAAATTAATCATAATAGTTACAAACCATTATATTGTTTAAAAGATCAGGTAGCCAGGTAACTATCAATTTCTTGTCACAATACTGTACCATGACCCAAAGTGTTATATTCTCAATTAGCGATCCCTAACCGCACACTCCAAACCCCCCCCCCCCACATAGCAACCCTGGTAAGCCCCCTCCGCGCATGCACACAGTGCAAGCCACCCGTGTGCACAACTAACTGATTAGGTCAAGCTGACTTTCTCAAGCGCTGTGCTGCTAGCAGGATGTGTGTGTGAGATCTACCACCTTCCTCCCTCCACTGTGTTGGCTTTGCCTTGGTGGTCCTTCTTCCTACCTCTGTGCTGCGGTGACGGTTATTAAGGAAAGTGATTTGTATCTTTTTCTTGTGTCTTCTGTTGCTCTTTTCTAGACTTTTGTGTCCTAGTGTTTTTTTGCAGCTTTCTTAGCTGGCTTGCTGGGGGGGCGGGGGGTGTTACACATCCCTAGGTGTTGTGTGTTAGTTGTGCTCACGCTTTGCTTTCACCTTTTTGTTTTTTGGACTTAGCTGTGGCCGCCCTGCTGCAGGCAGCCACGGTGAAGCGGGCTCACCACCCCTCCACCCCCGCGGGCCCGGCTTCACGTGCCGGGGGTGAGCACCCAGCCTTTCTCTGGCTGGGTGGCTAAGCTGGCCCACCCCTTTCTCTTTGACATTTCTCTCTCTGCCTCTCTGGTCCTTTCCCTTTCTTCTTTTCCACCCCAATCTCTCCCTGCTTTCTGCAGTGTTTTCTTTGCTGTCTTTCTGCCTGCCCTGGTCTGTTCTTTTTCTTTCTCTCACATACATCTTCTCTCCACGGGTCTTCTTTCTCTGCGGTCTTCTTTAGACCCCCTGCGTTTGCCGTGCAGGGCGACCGGTGTCGGGGGAGAATGGGATCCTGGGGGTTGAGGTCCCTGATGGGTGCTGCTCATCATACCAACACACTCCTTTGGCCCGGACTTCTCCTAGACAGGAGGTTGGTGTGGCCCACACCAATCAATCGGCTGGTCGCACATTGCCCTAGCTTTGCTAGAAGGCTGCGGCCTGGGTCAATCTGGTTTAGTTTTTCTAGGCTGGAGTATATCTCTTCTGTAGCCCTGGTGGGGCCCTGCTGGACATACCATCGTGGTACCGCTCAGTCGCATCCCCTTGTTGGGCTCCGTGGTGGGTGGGGAACAAAAGAGATGAATCTAAATTTCTTTCAAGCATGGCTTCCAAAATTCCGCTGCGCAAGTGGCACTCCCACCTTGCGTAAGTTCGGACAGTGAGGATGAGGCCCAACAGACTGCTGCTTCTCGCGCTTTACAACCTTCATGGCCCCATTTTCTTGTTGTTGAGGGTGCTGACCCCGATAAACCCGTCACGAAGCTGACCCCTTTTGCTGTCCAGAAGGGGTTCAGCTCAATTTCTTCTGCCTTTGTGTCTGTCAGGCGGTTCCGTGACACTTTTTTTCTTGTCGAATGTGGAACCCAGAAGGCGTCGGATGCCCTTCGCCAATGGGATTCCAAACTCTTCATCGACCGACCTATCCGGGTCTCTGTGCACAGTACGCTGAATTCTTCTGTTGGCGTGATTCGCTGTGCTGACTTGGCCGATATGTCAGAACTCGACATCAAGGCTGAGCTTCAGTCCCAGGGGGTGACGAACGTTCGCCGCGTGACTCGCAAGAGTAATGGGGCGGTCGTTCCCACCAATACCTACTTCATTACCTTCTGTTTTCCAAAACTTCCCTCTACTCTGTCCATCGGTTATCTGAAGGTACCTGTCTCTCTGTATGTTCCTAATCCTTTCCGTTGTTTTCAGTGCCATCGCTTTGGCCATGGCACGAAAACCTGCAAATCTGTTCCTCTCTGTTCTCATTCCGGAGCCGCTGACCACTCCTTTTCTGACTGTTCCAACCCCTGTTCTTGCTTAAACTGTCACGGTGACCATCCAGCTACTTCTCGCGACTGTCCTCGGTGGAAGGAGGAGTTTGCCATCCAGCGGGTCCGTGTGGAGGGCAAGTTGTCCTTCGCCGAGGTCCGCAAGCAGGTGCTTGGCTCTTCCTCCCCCACCTCTTCTGTCTCCTACTCCTCCGTCGTCTCTCGACGACCGACAACTTCTTCTTCCTGTCATACTGACGTCACCTGGGTTGTCGGGGACTCCCCTCGCCCCTTGTCTTCCGTTTCTATGCCCCCTCCTTTCGCCAGTTCTAGCTCTCGACCCCTCCACAGTCCACGCCACGCACCACTTCTCAGGGCACATCCACTACGATTTCTTCGACCACCCCCCGCTCTACTTCTTTACACACCTCTTCTGTTGACACACTTTCTACACCTTCACTTGCACCACCATCTACTAAGAAGTCTGCCTCTGTTCGCACTCCAGGGTCAGGAGCACCCGCTCCCCGTCCCTCTGCTTCTCTATCTGCCTTGTCCTCACACAACCGCTTTTCGACTCTTGCCGACACCGGGACGGAGCCTAGGGCTTCCCGCCCCTCCTCCCTTTCTCCCCCACGTCGGCCTTCTCAGGGTCCGAAAAACATGTCCCGGCCTCCAAAGGGGCAGGCGCGACGTGATCTCTTGGAGGACATGGAGGTAGGGGATACTGCCCCCTCCTCCACTCCGTCCTCTCCTGTCAACTCTCATCGCCGGTCTAGCCTAACTCGCTAACATGTCCTCCATCATCCAATGGAACTGTCGGGGAATCCGAGCTAACTATGAGGACCTCCGTTGTCTTATCTCTTCTCTCAACCCTGCTGTTCTTGCCCTGCAGGAGACCCTCCTGCAGGGCTCCGCTTCCTTTTCGTGTGGTACTTTCCATGTTCTTCGTCATCCTTCTTCTGCTGACACTGGCTCTGGCGGTGTCGCACTCCTCCTCCATCCTAGCCTTCTTTACAGTCCCATTTCTCTCACCTCTTCCTTGCAGGCAGTGGCTGCTAGAGTCACGCTGCATAAAGCCATCTCCATTTGCTGTCTGTACCTTCCTCCGTCAGCTCTGGTTTCCCGTCACGAGTTAACGATTTGCTAGACCAACTCCCCCCTCCTGTTCTTCTTTTGGGTGACTTCAATGGACATCATCCCCTGTGGGGTGGTGTTTCCAGCAATGCCCGGGGGGAGCTTTTAGCTTCAT